>JAPKLX010000246.1:3409-13483 GCA_026898415.1 Leonotis leonurus
TCTGCAGACACATCTCATGCATGTTCAGTTACATTATTTACAGAAAATAAAGATTATGGCAAGTCAATGATATGGCTCTATGAGCAAGTTTTAAATGTTTTGGCATGTGTCCACTGAGTGCTTTATGTACTCACGCCCTGCATGTTTTCTTAACGTGCAGGTTGAGCTGGAGGTGGCGATGGATTTGAACACTGTGGTTATCTTTGTATATAAATTGTCAGTGAACCATAGATTGTCTTGTTGTTTGATGATGGATATTTTGTATGTTGAGTTGTATGTCGTCATACATGTAACTCAACTCATTTTCCGTTGCAACCCTTAGTTTAAATGTCATCTGAGCGTTTGGGTACCTTTGTATTGGTTTAGCCGTTGATATCTATGGTAGTATCTTCCTTGATGAATTATTATGTGTTCTCCCTATTTCTTGGTTGCTTGAGATGGTCTTTCGATGTATTGAAACTCCAAGTTCAAAAATTGTGCAAACTTTGATTTTGCTAGAAACAGGGCAGTCAGTTGAACCCTCTTTTGCGTGAGGTTTAGAAGTCCGAATTTTCTGAATTTGGTACCATTTTAAAGATCTTTTCGATACCTTTCCAACGGTTCTTTTGGATCTTGATTCGGAATTCAAATGAGAAAGTTATGGGCTTTCGAAGTCGATGTGTCGGCCCTGCCCTGTTTTTCGCGAGAATTTATATGGGTTTCTTTGCAACCAAACATCAATTGCTAGAGTCATTTTCAAGTTAGTTAAGTCATGGCCTAATTTCTTGATTAAGAAAGGGTTACGAAATTGGGCTGTGACACATAGTCTACAATTGTAATAAAGGAACTTGTTTGCAATTCAATATATAACAATAATAAATGACAAACCAATGATAGAAACATTTATTCTCATTAAAATGCACCTGAAAACAAGTATGATACATCGTCTAAGCATAAAGCATGCTTTGAGGTATACAAACCCTAACAATCTCCCACATATACTCAAACATACTTTAGAGTATACAAATATATATGTCGCATGACGTAACTCTTTCATTTATACCTAAAGCAGGTCTATTACACGTCGTACTCTTAATCCCTTTAAATGCCTCTTAAACGTCTTCCCGTTCAGGCTTTTCGTGAAGGGATCTGTCAGGTTGTCCTCCGACGCTATCTTCATTACCACTATATCGCCCCTCCTTACAATATCACGAATGATGTGATATTTTCTCTCAATGTGTTTACTTGTCTTATGGGCCCATGGTTCCCTCGAGTTTGCCACTGCACCAGAGTTGTCACAATAGACTGTGATACTCGTCGGCATACTCGGAATCATATCTAGGTCCATCAAGAAGCTCATGAGCTAAACTGCTTCCTTTGCAGCCTCGAATGCGGCCACATATTCAGCTTCCATGGTGGAGTCCGCGATGCATTTCTGCTTCACACTCCTCCATGTCACGACTCTACCTCCTAAAGTAAACACATACCCGAAGGTAGATTTCTTTGAGTCTCAATCCGTCTGAAAGTCGGAATTGGTATAACCCAAAGGGCATAATGAATTAGCCTGGTAAACCAAACAATACTCCTTATTCCGTTTAAGGTACTTGAGTATGTTATTTACTGCTGTCCAATGTTCCTTCCCAGGGTTAAACTGATATCTTGCTACCATGCCTACGGCAAAGCAAATATTCGGCCTAGTACACATCACAGCATACATGAGACTGCCTAGCGCCAAAGCATAAGGTATATGTCTCATCTCCTCTTTCTCCTCAGGTGTCTTAGGACACGTGTCCTGAGAAAGAACGATTCTATGCCTGAAGGGTATGAAGCCCTTCTTGGAATCATGCTTGCAAAAGTGTCTAAGTATTGTTTCAAGGTAGGATTCCTAAGATAAACACAACATCCGTTTAGATCTGTCACGGATGACCTTGATCCTTCATATCGAATTGACTGGACAAGTGTGCACTAACGTCCGATAACATCTTCTTGACACTTCTGATCAAGAGAATGTCATCTACGTATAGCACCAAAAAAATAACTTCTTTACCCTGACACTTCTTGTACACACAGCTTTCGTTAGGGCACTGATTAAATCCATAAAATTTGATAACCTAATCGAAACAAAGGTTCCATGACCGTGAGGCTTGCAACCGCCGCAACCGCCGCCACTCGTATAGTGTCACCCAACGAGATCAAAATATCTCCGTCTCTAAGTGGTCTGGATCGCAGAAGTGACTGTGAGTCACAACAAACACGGTCAGTGGCGCCTGTATCTACTACCCATGAATGGTAGAACTTGCCAACATGATGTTACCACAAAAGCTGAAGACGTACCTTGACTGCTCACCAACTTCTTGTGAAGCGGACAGTCTTGTTTTCAATGTCCTTTCTTACCGCACTAGAAACATTTTCCAGTTCTTTCCTTTTTCTTTGCCCCATCCGTCGCCTTCCTCTTCTTTGCAATATTTGGTACTCCCTTCTTCTTGCGCTTACCCTTTTTAGGGTTGCTAGAAGAAGCTGGAACCGATACTACCAACGCAGTCTTGGGTTGGGCTTTCACAATAGCCTCCTCCGTTTGCAGCTCAGCTAGCAGTTCCGTCAACGTGTAATCATTTTTATTCATGATGTAGTTGACCCGGAAAGACTCAAAGCTCAACGGTAAGCTTTGTAGAACAATATCTATCTGAGACTCCTTATCGATTTTCCCACCAAGAGTCTCGATCTCGCTCAAATAGCCTATCATCTTCAAGACATGGTCCGGAACCGAAGATCCCTCTGCCATAGAAACGTTCATCACATTGCAAATGGCCACTTGCTTGGCCAACCGACTTTTTGTACCGAATATCTCATTCAGACTAAACATGATATCAGCGGATATCTTGATGCTTTCATGCTGATGCTACAAGGCGTTATTTATGGAAGCCATAATGTAACACCTCACCATCTTGTTAGCCTTCATCCACTTATCATATTTAGCCCTAGCATTGGCAGATGCATTGTCTGGAGGAATTAGCGGACATGGTTCGTCAAGGACAAACTTAATGTCATCTGCAGTAAGGACAATTTCCAAATTCCTTTTCCAATGTATATAATTGTTCGTCTCAAGCCGATTCTTTTCAAGAATCGTGGCGAGTGGATTGAAAGTCATGCTTAACAGAACTGAGAATAAATCAAATAAACTATCATACATACATGCTCAAACGCAAATAATCAAAACCTTTAAAGAAAACATGTTTTTGAACAAACTGTTTAAAACCAATCATGCAAGCCACGCAGTGTGATCGATTACACAATCAATTTCAAAACATTTTTACAGGTCATGCAACTTAACAGTCAGAGGCCACCCTGTGCTGCTATAAATGTCAAATTACACCTAAGCTATTACCATGAGCCTGACATCAAAGAAATTAATTGATTTTAATAAGCCCACAGCGGAGGGGTATATTGCCACTAATTAAATTCTTACAACCATCTATAGAGAAGTCTTATCACGTGAACTGGTAAAATGTGATCCCGCTTGGAATCAATACAAGTTACTTCACGAAAAGACCGTCTCATGGAGACCATATGTAATCTTAGCAAATTAAATTAATAAAATGCAATTACAATTATCGCTTAGCCATTTTTAATTTTGAAAAAGGTTTTAAACATGGATAATCACATATTATGACATGTCTAAAATCCAGATAAGATCTCCACTAAATTGTCATATGAATTTAGACAAGTTCCACATAATAAAGAGCAAATAAAAGCCAAACTAAATAATTAAGCACATAATAAGATAAATAATTACATCAATTATCCAAAATAAGGATATAACTAACTAATTCCTAAAACTAAGGAATTTAAATTAAATCCTCCATCTTCTTCTCTTGTAGATGATCTCCAATAAAAATTTCAAATTTAAACCGGAACTTAAAATCCCAACAGCGCAGAGGCGTGCCGGGTGCCGTGCTTTGCACGTTGTCCTGCGCCCTGGGCTGCCTCGCGTCGCTCTCGTGTTGCCCGCACCCGCGCCAGCTTTGGCCTTTACCAAAGCATGTGTATCTGCTTATACATACCGATATCATTCTGCGGGCTAAGGTCAGCTCTCGCATCGAAATGATATCGCAGCCTTTAACAACTAGACTGTCCAAGTCTGTCTAGACTGTGACTTTATATTACTAAGGAGCAGACTGTGTTACCTTCCGTGATCATCGATCCACCACACAGTTTACAATTGTAATAAATGGACTTGTTTACAATTCAATATATAACAATAATAAATGACAAACCAATGATAGAAATATTTATTCTCATTAAAATGCAATTGAAAACAAGTCCGATACATCGTCTAAGCATAAAGCATGCTTTTAGGTATACAAACTCTAACAATGTTTGCATTGATTTGTAATTCACAAGGTCAATCAACATGAAAATAGCAGGTTGATGTATTAAACTACTCTATAAGATGACCGTGTTTAGAATTAGATTTCCATTCCAGCTTGGCCCAAATGTAAATATAGGTCGACCTCACCGACCTAATTTATAAGGTCAGTTCAATTTCTAGCCAACTCAACTCAAAGATAGCATATAAGACTTCTTATTAACCTGGTAATATCAAGGTCATCACAATCAACCTTGACTTCAGCTCAACCTTACAAGATCATCATTAGCAAGCTAAAATCTACCAGTTAAAGGTGACATCGACCTACGTACATTGGTCAAATATTCAACCTCTCTAAATTATGTTCATTGTCTCTTCATTCTAAAAAACGAAACCTTAAATGTGAAGAAGAAAGACACACTAATTATGAAAAATATGGAAAAATACATAAAGGAGGTTAAACGACAACTCACAACTCGCGAATGAGCAGTGCACGCTACACTGGAAGACAACGCAATTAATACATGTCATGATTATCATTAATGAATAGTTTTCAAATATGAAAATTATAAATACCTCCTTCATATCCAGAATATACATGAGAATTCTAGTATCTCTACCGAGAAATCTTCAGAACTTAACATCCAAACAATGCTCGAAAATCTTTGACATTACCAGACTTTATTTCATTTATAGATTTCATATTCTGGAAATTTGTATCATTCTACCTTAGAACTATTACGAGATTTTATTTCATAGAATCTTCTTAGTTTGTACTATTAAGTTTCAAAGAAGGAAATTTATAAGTTGTAAGGTCACGACCCAAAACTCGTGCAAATATTTCTTGTGTAGTTTTGGCTTCGAATTTGTGGCTTGTACTGAACAAATAAAAATAAGCGAGAGCCCTAGTAGTGGATTTTCAATCTTCTTAGATTGGACGTGGGTGAAGTGGGTTTCCCGAACCGCGTAAAAATCACTTGTGTTCTTTAAGTTCATTACATCTATTTTCGCATTCAATCTATCTACACATTATCTTTAGCATTCATCATTATTAGTCAACCTTGCGTAATACAACTTGATTTAAATAAAGGTTTTTCATAATAAGATATACATATTAATCCACCATCTTTAGCACACAATCTAGATAAGGCTAACTACGTGTAGTTGAACTTAATTTCTTCTCAACTTGAAGAAAGCATCCTAGTTAAACAAGCAACCTTGATTATCAAGCAAGTTTAACTCTTGTTTATTTAAATTTCAAATAAAATTGAAGAGTTGGAAATTGGTGTATACCCATACACCAATCTAGTTATTCCGGGACCGATAGATGATTTGTTTATTTTTAGTTCTATAATCATGTCTTCAACCCGTTTGCGTATATATTGAAAGAAAAGAACTCGATGGTTCTAATTATATTGACTAGAAAAACCTATTTTCATTCACGTGCATACTATCTGCCATGGAATCTTCTGTTGTCAGAGCCTGCGAAGAATTCTCTATCCAAGGATATAGAGAATGGAGTTTCAGGATTAAGATGGCACTCAAAGCCCATCATTATTTGATGTGGAAAGTCATTGAAGAAGGTCCACTACAGATTACTGAAGAAGTGACAGTAACCAATGCAACTGGTGTAACTACACAGATAGTTCCCAAGGATCCAAGAAAGTATACTGCAGAAGAACGACGCGAAGCCAATCTGGATGACTTTGCAAAAGGAATCATCTCTAGCACAGTCAAAGGGGTACATCTGGCGAAAATCCAAGATTTGGATACTGCCAAAGAGATGTGGGAAGCCCTAAGAGACTTGTGTCTAGGATCCGAAGTAATGATTGAAAACAAACTTGCTCTTGCCTGCAACAAATATGATGAGTTCAAGATGAAACCAGGCGAGACAATAGAACAAATGAAGTTGAGATTCACTAGTATTCTCCTGAGATATCTGCGTTCAATAAGAACAAGTATACTCAAAGGGAGAAGAACATGAAAGTACTTAGAGCTCTTCCACCAAGCTGGGAGATCTATGCTGCAATGCAACCTCTCCGTGCAGATTTCAATGATCTGTCCACAGAAGTATTATTTGATCACCTTGAAGATCATGAATGTGACATTCAAAGAATTCGAGGACCAGATCATCTGTCCAAAAAGGCAGAAAGCAGCTCTAAGAAGGACAAAGAAGTTGCCTTCAAAGCAAAGAGCAAAATAGATGATCCATCTGAACCTTGTTCACCAGATGAAGAGAAAGGCTACGACAAACTTTTAAAAGAGTTTGCAATGATCGCCAAAAGAATGGACAAGATGGAGATTAGATCGAAGAAATACAGACGCTTCTACAAAGATAACAAGAAAAACTTCTATAAGAAGCATGACAATGATCGATCTGATGACAAGAATGAATCCAAGCAGCAGACTGCAAAAACAACAAAGACCTCTAGCTCTACTGATTACACTTGCTTTGCATGTGGCAGAACAGGTCACTTCAAAACAGATTGTCCTGATCTGTCCAGAAGCCAAAGAGAAGAGCTGAGAGCTAAAAGAGATTGAAAGCTCAAATATGAGCGCAAGGCCATGATAGCTGAACAGAACTCAAGCAGCTCGAGTCATTTTTCAGATAGCTCATCAGAAAATGATGAAGCTTTCATTGCTAATGACGAAGAAAGTTGGAATGAATGCTATGTGGGACTAGACAACGGCCTAGATGAAGTTGAGGTAAATTCTTGCTATTCAAATTCCTCAAATAATAACGATCTGGAACAGGAAAATGAAGATCAAGCTGAATACTCATGGGATGAAGTCAATGAAATGTTCAAAAGCTACTCAAGCATCAAGAGACTGTTTAGAGAAGTTGTTGAAGAGAATGATAGACTAAAGAAATCTGAGCTGATTTTGAGCACAGCAAATACACAATTTATTGCTAAAATTAACGATCTGGAAGAACAGATCAAGAGAAAAGACAGTGAGATCCACTCACTTAATTCAAAAGTGAAGGATCTGGTTATAAGAAACAACGTTGCTGAGGAGAAGATCAAGAAAGGCAAAGAAATGATCTACAAAAGTGACGAACGTGCTAAACTTCTAATCAATATGCAGCAAAAGGGCACATCTGGATTAGGATATCCAGGTCACTGAGAAAAGTCCTCGGGAACCACAAGATTTGTACCAGAAAGGAAGCAAATTCCAAATCAAGTAAAAGACTTGAAAAACAAGAAAGGTTATCCTCAAAAGATGATAATAAAAGATGCGAAGAACAAGCAGTATCATCAAACAAAGGGACAACCAGCTCACTACACAGAAACAGATCATCTTCACAAGGCAAATGTCAACAGGACAAAAATTGTCAACAGGACACTCCATAATAAGAAGAACTTGAAGAATGGTGAAATAGAACGATTTCATCCATCTGAAATTCACTCTCTATCTAAAGTTGACAATGATGGGAACATCCTTACCTGCTATATTTCTGTTCCTAACCCTAAAATGTTCTGGATTCGAAAAGGAATATTTGCTAATAATCAAGCACCCAAACGTTGAAGGGTAGCTAAGTTTGATTAACTGCAGGATCAAAGGACTGCAAGAAGGAATAAGGTAGCAAGAGGAACAATCTGGATAATAGATAGTGGTTGTTCAAAACACATGACGTGTGACAAGAACCTACTATCAGATTACATAGAGAAACCAGGACCACAGGTCACTTTTGGATGTAATTCAAAAGGATATACCAGAGGATATGGAAACATAAAAGTTGGCAAGACCACCATCACAAACGTATCATATGTTGAGAGTCTTAGTCACAATCTGTTTTCTGTAAGTCAATTCTGTGCTAATGGTAACCAGATTGTTTTTGATACTAATAACTGTTTTGTGAAGAACAAGGAAGGAGATGAGATACTCCTTACCGGAAGATTGCAGGATAGACTATACATTGTTCAGTGGACAAACCAGATCGAGACCTACTTAGTCACTAAGACTATATCAGAAACAAACTGGTTATGGCACAAGAGATTAAGTCATTTAAACTTCAAGTCAATCAACAGTATTGCCAAGGAAAGGTTAGTAGAAGGACTACCAGATCAAGTATATGATAAAGATCATATATGTAATGCTTGTCAAGCTGGAAAACAAACCAGATCATCCTTTACTAGCAAAATAGCTCACTCAACATCAAGGATACTGGAGCTGTTACATCTTGATCTGTTTGGACCAGTCAAACCACTAAGCATAAATGGGAGAAAATACACCCTAGTAATCATAGATGATTACTCAAGATTCATTTGGGTCATCTTTCTGTTGAAGAAGAAAGAGACTCTAGACAAACTCCCTGATTTTCTACACAAGATCACCAAACAGAAGGAGATGAGTATAACTTCTATCAGAACAGATAGAGGAACAGAATTTCTCAATCAAAAGATTGAAGCGTACTGCAACAAGATGGGAATAACTCATCAAACATCTGGTGCTCGAACTCCTCAACAGAAAGGAGAAACAGATATTTAAAAGAATCAGCTCGCACAATGCTTAATGCAACCGACCTACCGAAGAAATTCTGGGCAGAAGCCATATACACATCCTGCTATAATCAAAACAGATCATCCATCACAATAAGACATGAAAAAACGCCATATGAGATTTGGAACAGCAGAACGCCTAAGATTTCTTACTTTCGAACTTTTGGCTGTTTGTGTTACATACACAATAATGGGAAATCTCAATTGAAAACTTTTGATAGCAAAACTGACCCTGGAATATTCTTAGGATATTCTGATGTTAGTAAAGCATATCGAGTCTACAATAAGAACTCTCATATTGTGGAGGTAACACCACATGTTGTTTTTGACGAGTCTATTGTTGAGTATAGGTCACTAGATGAAAAATAGGTCACGAGTCTATTGTTGAGTATAGGTCTTCTACATCACACCCTGTTAGGAACCCTAAAGATATTTAGTTTTGATGATGGTCTTTCGAAACACACTTAGATGTTTTACAGTTTAAACTGTTCTACGTGTAAAATAGATCACTAGAGATAAAGTGAAACCTGTTATGGAACAGATTAGGAGATGACTTGAAATGTAAAGGAAAATTCCTATAGAAGTTAATCTCAACTCTAAATAGGATGAAAGTCAAGATTTCACACCAAAGAGGAATCGATCTGCTGTAACAGACAGTGACCAGATCGATGACCAGATCGATGCCTGCAGCGAGGAACCAGAACGATTGAGTCATCAATTCACCAACTGACATCATCCTACACATCATATGCTCTTGCCACGTCAAGATCAAAGTCCATCCAACGGGGATTGGAAAGAAGATCTTCGATTAACACATAGAAGGAAAGAGACCGTTAGCAATCTACTTCCCATAACTCAGAGATTGAGTCAACCTTTCCCATATGGCAAGAACAGATATGATGGAATCCTTTGATTGGCAATATACTATCTATCTCACGCCAATCAACAACGGCTAGAATTTTATATTCAATGCCTATATAGTTGAAGTTAGAGATCTGGAGGATAGAGAGATAGAACACACGCGAACTATACTGTTGTCATTCTTTCAAGCAATCTGCTATCCAGACTTAAAGCTTCAACACTTGTGATTCTACATCACACCAACCATCTCGATTCAAGTCTGTCTTATCGAGACAAAGGAGATCACCCTGCTAGCTAGTAGTTTTCTAGTGGTAACGTAGAGGTAATCTGTTGTAAAGGGACACGACCCTTAATTCGTGCATAAGT
>JAPKLX010000246.1:13493-91032 GCA_026898415.1 Leonotis leonurus
TGTGCTTTACATTCCTGCACTTTATTCTCAGTTGTCTATTATTCTAACTCTCTGCACTATCATCAATCTGCATCTCAATCAATCTTCTTATCATTCTGGATAATTACTAAGGTTTTCTAAACAAGAGCAATCACTAATCCACCATTATTCCGCACTCACTCAACACTGAGAAAATAATAAGATCACTCTTATTATTAGCTAAGTGTATTCACTAAGAGAGTAATCTGTTTGGACCAAGACAGCTATCGATCTGCATATCGATCTGTCAAGTCATCTACGAGCAATTTCTTACACAGAATAGCTTGAACTCTCATATAACTTGTCAAGTAAACTGAAAAGTTTGTGTTTGGTGTATTCCCCCCCCCCCCCCATACACCAAACCTTGCTCTTTCGGGACCAACAAGTGGTATCAGAGCAGTGGTTCAAACGACCATTGTTTTGTTTCACAGGGTTAAAACCTGCGTGGTCAACTTGAATAGATCTTAGAAAATCTTTTTCATTCACTAGCATATTATCTGTTATGGAGTCATCTGTTGTCAGGGCTTGCGAAGAATTCTCTATCCAAGGATATAGAGAATGGAGCTTCAGAATCAAGATGTGTGTTAAAGCACATCACTGCTTGATGTGGAAAGTAATCGAAGAAGGGTCACTAGCAATTACAGAAGAAACTACTCGTATCACTGATACAGGAGTGGTCAAAGAATCTGTGCTAAAGGATCCCAGAAAATACACTTCTGAAGAAAGGAGAGAAGCAAATCTTGATGATTTTGCCAAAGGGATCATCTCCAGCACGGTCAAAGGCATACATCTGGCTAAAATCCAAGATCTGGATACTGCCAAAGAGATGTGGGAAACCTTGAGAGACCTAGCCCTAGGATCTGAAGTAATGATTGAGAACAAGCTGTCTCTTGCCTGCAACAAATATGATGAATTCAAAATGAAACCAAGTGAGACAATAGAACAGATGAAGATGAGATTCACTGGAATTCTCCTAGAGATATCTGCGTTCAAAAAGAACAAATATACTCAAAGGGAGAAGAACATGAAAGTTCTTAGAGATCTTCCACCAAGCTGGGAGATATATGCTGCAATGCAACCTCTACGAGCAGACTTTAATGAACTGTCCACTGAAGTTTTGTTTGATCACCTCGAAGGGAATGAGTGTGACATTCAAAGAATTCGAGGACCAGATCATTTGTCCAAAAAGACAGAAAGCAGCTCAAAGAAGGACAAAGAGGTAGCCTTCAAAGCGAAGAGCAAACCAGATGATCCTTCTGAGCTAGCTACCCCAGATGAAGAGAAAGGCTATGATAAACTCTTAAAAGAGTTCGCAATGATTGCCAAACGAATGGACAAGATGGAGACCAGATCGAAGAAATACAGACGCTTCTACAAAGATAACAAGAGAAACTTCAACAATAAGTATGACAATGATCGATCTGATGACAAGAATGAGTCCAAGAAGCAGACTGCTAAAACAACAAAGACCTCTAGCTCTACAGACTACACTTGCTTTGAATGTGGCAGAACAGGTCACTTCAAAACAGATTGTCCTGATTTGTCCAGAAGTCAAAGAGAAGAACTAAGAGCAAAAAGAGATCGAAAGCTTAAATATGAGCGCAAAGCCATGATAGCTGAACAGAACTCAAGCAGCTCAAGTCATTTCTCAGATAGCTCATCAGAAAATGATGAAGCTTTCATCGCTGACGACGAAGAAAGCTGGAATGAATGCTATGTGGGGTTGGACAACGGTCTAGATGAAGTTGAGGTAAACTCTTGCTACTCAAATTCCTCAGATAATAATAATGATCTTGAACAGGAAAGTGAAGATCAAGCAGAATACTCATGGGTTGAAATAGATGAGATGTTCAAAAGTTACTCAAATATCAAGAGGCTGTTCAAAGAAGTTGTTGAAGAGAATGACAGATTAAAGAAAGTTGAGCAGACTCTAAGCAAGGCAAACACACAATTTGTTGCTAAAATAAATGATCTGGAAGAACAGATCAAGAGTAAAGACAGTGAGATCCACTCACTTAACTCAAAAGTTAAGGATCTTGTTTCAAGAAACAATGTTGCTGAGGAAAAGATCAAGAAAGGAAAAGAAATGATTTACAAGAGTGATGAACGTGCCAAGTTGCTAATCAATCTGCAACAAAAGGGCACATCTGGATTAGGATATCCAGGCCACTCAGAAAAGTCCTCTGGAACCGTAAACTTCGTACCAGAAAGGAAGCAAATACCAGATCAAGTGAAGGACTTGAAAAACAAGAAAGGTTATCCTCAAAAGATGATAATTAAAGATGCGAAGAACAGGCAGTATCATCAAACAAAGGGACAACCAGCTCATTGCACAGAAACAGATCACCTTCAAAAACCAAATGTCAACAGGACAAATATTGTCAACAGGACAGTACCAACTAAGAAAGGATTGAAGAAAGATGGAGTAGAGAAGTATCATCCATCTGAAATTCACTCTGTATCTAAATTTGATAATGAAGGGAACATCATCACCTGCTATATTTCTGTTCCCAACCTAAGAATGTTCTGGATTCGAAAAGGAATATTTGCTAATAATCAAGCACCCAAACGTTCAAAGGGTAGCTAAGTTTGATTAATTGCAGGATCAAAGAACTGCAAGAAGGAGTAAGGTTGCAAGAGGAGCAATCTGGATAATAGATAGTGGTTGTTCAAAACACATGACATGTGACAAGAACCTGCTATCAGATTACGTAGAAAAACCAGGACCCCAGGTCACCTTTGGATGTAATTCAAAAGGTTATACTAGAGGGTATGGAAACATCAAAGTTGGCAAGACTACTATCACTAATGTATCATACGTTGAGGGTCTTAGTCACAACCTGTTTTCTGTAAGTCAGTTTTGTGCTAATGGTAATCAGATTGTTTTTGATACTAACAACTGTCTGGTGAAGAATAAGGAAGGAGATGAGATACTCCTTACCGGTAAGTTGCAGGATAGACTATACATTGTCCAATGGACAAACCAGATCGAGACCTGCTTAGTCACCAAGACTGTATCAGAAACCAGCTGGCTATGGCATAAGAGATTAAACCACCTAAACTTTAAATCAATCAACAGGATTGCCAAGGAAAAGTTGGTGGAAGGACTACCAGATCAAGTATATGATAAAGATCATATATGTGATGCTTGTCAAGCTGGAAAACAAACCAGATCATCCTTCTCAAGCAAAACAGCTCACTCAACTTCAAGGATACTAGAGCTGTTACATCTTGATCTTTTTGGACCAGTCAAACCTCTAAGCATAAATGGGAGAAAATACACCCTAGTAATCATAGATGATTACTCAAGATTCACTTGGGTCATCTTTCTGTTAAAGAAGAAAGAAACCCTAGACAAGCTCCCTGACTTCCTTCACAAGATCACAAAACAGAAAGAGATGAGTATAACCTCTATCAGAACAGATCGAGGAACAGAATTTCTCAACCAGAAGATTGAAGCATACTGCAACAAGATGGGGATAACTCATCAAACATCTTCTGCTCGAACTCTTCAACAGAATGGAGTTGTTGAAAGGAGAAACAGATCACTGAAGGAAGCAGCGCGTACAATGCTAAATGCTACAAATCTACCCAAGAAATTCTGGGCAGAAGCAATCTTCACAGCCTGTTATACTCAAAACAGATCATCCATCACACTCAGACATGGAAAGACACCATACGAGATTTGGAACAACAGAAAGCCTAAGATTTCTTATTTTAGAACTTTTGGTTGTTTGTGTTACATACACAATAATGGGAAATCACAATTGAAAACTTTTGATAGTAAAACTGACCCTGGAATATTCTTAGGATATTCTGATGTTAGTAAAGCTTATCGAGTTTATAATAAGAATTCTCATATTGTGGAGGTAACACCTCATGTTGTATTTGATGAGTCAATTGTTGAGTACAGGTCACCAGATGGAAAGCAGACAGAAAACCAGGTGACTATCAGAAGGATGAATGAACTACTACTTGAAGATATTCTTATCTAGAACTCAAAGAGTGAGGATGAAGAAATTATCACTCCACCTGTTGCTGAAGAAATCTTACAGCAAGGGGGAATATCACAGCACAATCTGGATGAGGACAGATTGCCAACGGAAAGCAATGAAACAGTCATTGCAGATAATGAGCAAGCTGTAACTCAAAATCCAGAAGCAGAACTAGATGAGAATCCATTCCAAGCCTCATCAACAGCACACCCTGAATTTGAAGAACCAACAGATCAACCTGATCCTGAGATATCTGATGAAGAGATGACCAGGAGAAGGAGATGGATAGAAGATCATCCACTAGAACAGATCGTTGGGAACCCATCAGATCGTGTGAAGACCAGAAGAATGCATGGAGAAAGTGCATTATTAAGCTGTTACCTCTCTCGCATAGAGCCATCTGATGCTTATGAAGCACTTCAAGATGCAGACTGGATAACAGCAATGCAAGAAGAACTCAATGAGTTCAAAAGGAATGAAGTCTGGTATCTCGTGGACAGACCCAAACACCAAGGCGTGATTGGTGTAAAATGGGTGTTCAAAAATAAACGAGATGAAAATGGTGAAGTAGTCAGGAACAAGGCCAGATTGGTAGCTAAAGGCTATAATCAACAAGAAGGCATTGATTTTGATGAAACTTTCGCACCAGTAGCCAGATTAGAAGCTATAAGGCTGTTTTTAGCATATGCTGCTTACAAACGATTCAAGGTATACCAGATGGATGTCAAAAGTGCTTTTCTCAATGGTATCCTTGAAGAAGAAGTATATGTGGAACAGCCACCTGGATTTGAAGAAGCAGATCCAGATCAAAAAGTATACAGACTGGCTAAGGCAGTCTATGGTCTAAAACAAGCTCCTAGAGCTTGGTATGAGACCTTATCAACCTTCCTACTAGAATCTGGATTCAGAAGAGGATCTGTTGACAAGACTTTGTTTATCATCAAAGTCAAAGAAAACATTCTCTTAGTCCAGATCTATGTAGATGATATCATTTTTGGATCTCAATCTACCTATCTATGTGACAAATTTGTTGAACTTATGAAAAATAAGTATCAAATGTCCATGATGGGAGAAATGAGCTTCTTTTTAGGTTTGCAGGTCAAGCAACTACCAGATGGTATTTTTATTAATCAGACAAAATACATCAACGATCTGCTGACTAAATTTGGGTTGAAAGACAGTAACCCAGTGAAAATCCCAATGCAAACCAATGGAAAAATTGATCCAGATCCAGAGGGAAAACCAGCTAACATTACTCAATACAGAGGTATCATAGGTTCATTACTCTACCTAACTGCTAGTCGACCTGACATAACATTTGCAGTAGATGTATGTGCAAGATATCAAGCAAATCCCAAAGAGTCTCACATGGAAGCAGCTAAGAAGATATTAAGATATCTTAAAGGAACAGCCCATGTAGGACTATGGTACCCATGTGAAGACAACTTTGAGCTAACTGGATACACAGATTCAGACTATGCTGGATGTAAGTTGGACAGAAAGTCAATATCTGGTACATGTCAGTTTCTGGGAAATAAACTGGTCTCTTGGTTCTCAAAGAAACAGACATTTGTTGCCACCTCAACCACAGAGGCAGAATATATGGTAGCTGGAATTTGTTGTGCACAAATACTGTGACTAAGACAACAACTTAAAGATTATGAGATTGATGTCAAGAAAATACCCATCTTCTGTGACAGCTCAAGTGCTATAGCAATCACACAGAATCCAGTTTTGCACACCAGATGCAAACATGTAGATGTGAGACATCATTTTATAAGAGATCATGTTGAAAGAAAACATGTACAGATAGAGAAGATACACACTGAAGTACAGAAAGCTGACATCCTTACCAAAGCATTACCCGAAGAAAGATTTAAAATGCTTTGTGGTAAACTAGGACTATTAAATCTTGAAGAAAGGACCAGATTGATTTAGATCAAATCAAGTTCAATATTCCAACAGGGAATCAAAACCAGATTGACATAGTCCAGGTTGATAAAATCCAGATCATGTGAAATTCCAACAGGGAATTGACACCAGATCACTAAGTACATATCAATAGTCAAACAGATCAATCAAAATTCCAACTGGGAATTAGTAAAATGGTCATCACACCAGATTGGAAAGTGGCGCAACCTGATCGATAAAACTCACTATGAAGGAGAACGATCTTGACCAGATTACTTGATGCCACGTGGATATTAATTAAATTATTTATTAAAATTCCCACTACTTGATTAAGGGGGAAAGTCAACAATATACGGCGACCATATCAATCTAATCATAGTATATATATCTAATTACTAACATATATATACCAAATCTTTTATTTTTGATGATTAGTACAGTGTTTGGGAAACGTGATCGAGGAGATATTTACCTATTCAAGAAAAAGGAAGAAAAGTGACGGCTACAAAATCAACGCACCTCACTACAGCCGTTAGATCAAAGCGCGTGTATCAAACGCAGACAAAGAGAAGAGAGTAGACCTTAAGTCTATAACTCAAGAGGCGGGAAAAAGCTAAAAAAGGGAAGTAAATTAATTAAAATATTACACTTTCTTATAGCTTATCTACCTATATATATACATTTTGATAAGGCGGTTCATCTATCACTCACATACACTGTTCTTCTTCTTTCAACACTTAGAGAAAATTTCACTCTCGCAAAATCTTAAAAAAAAAAACTTTCTGTTCTTACCAAAATGGCACCCAAATCCTCTGTTTTTCTCGAACAAGTGAACTTCCTGAAACCTTATATCCATCAAGACCTTTTCGCTGTACTTGATACCTTCGGGTTTCATAAACTGGACAAGGCATTCGACCTTGTTAGGCGCTGCAAAGGTTTAATCTTTTTATGAGTTGTTTCTATCTTTAACTGCTCTATATCATGCATGTTATGAAATCTCTCGAGCCTGTATTGAAAATCGTCTTTACCCTATTGCATGTATATGTTCACTTGGACTGTGTTTAAATGGTCATATTCTGTAAACTGCTATTGAGCGCTAATACTTCATTGATGGAAGGATAGTGCTCACATCTGTTCTTTTGATTTCTTTGTAGGATTTCACAATATAATCACAACTCATCCTGTCCACTTCTTACCCAAAGAAGTCGCTGCTTTCTACCTCTCGTGGCAGGGAGAGAAGGGTGGACACGAAGCAACCGTTAGGGTTAGTAAAGGAAATACCATCAGCAACACCACCTACAACGTCATAAACATCATCAATGATGTCTATAAGTTGAAAGATGAAGGGCTAAGCCTTGGGGAATTGACTGAAGAGCAACTGCAAGAGGCAGTGGAAATGGTGATGGTAGTGCCCATTCACTACACAAACAAGATGTTCCAAAGGGCACTACTCGCTCCTGAATTCAAAATCATCTTTGAATTCATCCAGCGCATCTTCCTGAACCACAACGAATCGTACGACCAGGTCACTCTCGAGAAATTCAAGATCCTGACTGCCATTGTGCTTAACCTACCGGTTAACTGGAGCAGGATATTATTCGATCTCTTGGCTAAGGAGGCCAAGATGATTATTTTTGTGAAAGGAGGCAGTCCTGGGATCGAGGTGAAGAGGAGCAGCTTAAGGCACTCCACCAAAATCAGTTTTATGCTGGAATCCTTCTTCCCTTATCACAAGTGGGATACAACTGCAGAGTTCAACACTAGACTGCACTTTCCCAAAGACCAGCACCAGATCGAGATGTCCATGGGCATTTCAGCAAATCTAATTTCTAGGGTGAAAGACCCTGTGCATGCCAATGCACTGATGGAGATGGGTAGCTCTAACCCCATTTGGATCCCACCATCTTGTCCAGCAGAGAAGTCCACAAAATCAAAAGTTACAAAGGAGAAAACCATCGAAAGGACTCCCACCAAACGAGTTACCAGGAGGGCAAGTTCAGTTGAGACTGATGACTCCCACCAAACGAGTTACCAGCAGCACAGTTGCAGAAACTTGCTGAAACAGCTCAGAGCCCTGAACCCATTTTTGAAGAATCTGTTATTCCTCAACAGGAGGTTGAGGAAGAGGAAATCTTGATGGGTGGACCACCAGAGGATATAGCTCCCATCTCATCCTTGGACCCAGACCAGGTCAAGGACTTTTCTCCTGCACATACTGCAAGTCCATCTTCTGCAGAACATCTTGAGCAGATTGATGAAGAAGTCGAGGGAGAAGGGGAGTCTACAGATGAGGAGGAAGAATTAAAGAAGACAGAAACAATGGTAAAGATGTTGGAAACAGAGGCAGATCACTCTGTTCTTCGAACTTTCCCTGGGATCCAACTCACCCCAGAAACATATGAAGCGGCCAGACGGCTCAAATTTATGTTGCTCGTGAAAGATAAAGAGTTTTATGTCTTGGACGCCCTGCTCAGAACCAGATCCATATACGCACTGAAGGTTGAAGAGGCCCCCCTGCTCAATATCTTCACTGCTTCTTCCATAGCTGAGCTCAGGGAGACATACAAGCCAGATATCCTCGGCATGTCCAAATTTGAAGCAAATGAACTGCAGATTGATCTTCGGTCTGCTTATGAGAAGGCCAATATGCTGGATTTTTATGACAGCATTGAAGAAGGAGTTGTGGAGGAAGCAGGAGCTGAAGCAGAACAACACCAACTAGGTGTAGCCCCAACAGAAACAGAACCAGATCAGCACTTAGCTGATGCTGAACACCAAACAGCAAACCTCACTGCATAGGCTGAGGGGGAACCAGCCGAGAATATCACCATTCCAAGTGCAGTTGTTAATCAAGCTCCAGAAGAATCTGAACCAGCGGGACAGCGGGTGGGAGGCATACAGATAGATGATATCTATACCCCAGCTGTCGTAGCTACGATGGAAGACTATGTGGAGATGACAAATCTGGAGGACATATTGATGACGCAGCATCAATCACTGTCAAATACTCAAGTCAGGGACTTAATCTCCAGAAAGGAGGACCAGTACATGTATGGAACCCTCTCCACCGTACAAGATGAAGCAATTTGCATTCTCACAGAGTTCAACAACCACCTGAAAACTCACGTTGACCAGGTTGACTCTAATTTGAGAAGGATATGCAGATTGAAGATTGAGGAGCTCAGTAAAAAGATGGATGACGATCGATCTGCTGCAGAGGAGAGAAAGGCACAGATCGATCAGACTCTTGGCTCCATGCAGCTCAAGGTCAATGAAATGTACAGGATCATTTTTGAGTTTGCAAAGCATGAGAACGATATGGTTCATACCATAGTCAAGGAACAAATAGATGGCATAGCAGCTGATGTTGTAAAAGAAGCCAATGCACACACCAGAGCCATGTTCAGGCAGTTTGAATCAGATGGGAAAAATTTCGTGGAAAGGAAGATGAGTGATCTGGGCTACCCAACAAAAACAATGATTAACTCATTTTTTGATGAAATTGGGATCATAAAAGAAGATCAAGAGGGATACAAAGCTGATCTGCTCAATGCCCAGACATCCTTCCAAAAGCAGCTTGATGAATCTAATGCTAACATCACCTCCCTGCTCACATACAAGATTGATGCTGAAAAGGAGATGAAGGATTTGAAGGAAGAGGTCACCTCCCTTAAGGCAATCATCCAAACCTGTATTGATGATGTCGAAAAGGGGGAAGGACCTAGGAAAGAAAAGAAGCAAGCTATTGCGAAAGGGAAGTTGCAATCTGGTGCCCTGGCAGAAAAGAGACCAGCTCAACTTGAGCTGCAGACTGCACCAGATCAATCAACCCCACCACCTGCTCTATCTGCTAAAACTCAAAAGACATCATCTTCTAGCAGATCAAGTCAATCCCAACCTCTGAAGAGGAAGAAAAAGACTGGATTTGGTTGGCCTTCTGCTCCCATCAGAACAACAAAAGAAGGAGAGACCAATTGTGTCCCAGATCATTTAAAGGATGGGTGGGAAGGACTTAAAAATGCCTTCATCATGTGCCGATACTTTCTCAAGGAGCCTGCATACAGCGAGGGGACTCCTAATGAAGCCTTCAATCTCTTTCTGGATATGAATGATGCAAGAGATTTGGTTGAGGAGATAAGAGAAGCAGCTGCAAGGGCGAAAGTTCAGATAACTGCCCCAGAAAAGGAGTTCAGAACCTGCCCCACAATACCAGGCACTGATCTCCCGGATAAAACCTTTCTGCTCACATTCATTAATCAACTGGCGGAGAACAGAGGCTACAAGATTGATGCCGAGGATCCAGACTACGTTAGGGTGAGAGAAGGTGTTTATGAGAGTGTGCAGTTAATTTCTGATGAGACCAGGGCTAAGATGAAGAAACAACAAGAGGAGAGAAGGAAGAGCAGATAGTTATATCTTTTTCATATCATTATGATCTGTAATTCATATTTTTGTCTTGATGAACTGTAACCTAATTATCTCTTATCTATGGAAGTACATTGAGTTTCTGATGACAACCTCTAATTGTCCAGAACACATATAAACTGCTGTAAAACGTTATAACCTAATAACGTTACATAATCAACCTGGTCATCAAACCAGATCACTCTCAAAAGAGGAAAATTGTTGTATGGTTTCGACATCATCAAAAAGGGGAAAATTGTTGGGAACCCCAAGGTATTTTTTGGTTTTGATGATGACCTTTCGAAACACACTTAGTTCTTTTTATTAAGCTGTTCTACGTGTAAAGCAGATCACTACATTTAAAGTGAATTCTGTTAGTGAACAGATTAGGAGATGACTTGTCATGTAAAGGAATTATCCTATAGAAGTCACTTCTATAAATAGTTTAGGATGAAGGCCAGGATTTCAAGCCAAGAAGAAATCGATCTGCTGTAACAGACAGCGACCAGATCGATGACCAGATCGATAGTTATAGCGAAGCACCAGATCGATAGATGTTCGTCCCGAAAGAGCACGGTTTGGTGTATGGGGGGGAATACACCAAATACAAACTTTTCAGTTTACTTGACTAATTAAGCAGAGAGACTTAAGCTTTTCTGGATTACAGATTACTTAAAGTGACAGACCAGATTGACTAACTAATCAATCTTGTTCTGTCCAAACAGAAACTCTCAAGTGAGTGATACAAAGCAGAAAGTAAGAGTGATCTTATTTTCTAACAGTGTATTGTGTGCGGAATAATGGTGGATTTAGTTGATGCTCTTTGATTAGAAAACCTTTCAAATCTTAGTCGAGTATTTAGAGGATTGATTAATAATGCAGTTTGAATGAGAGTGACAGATAGTGAATAAAACAACTGGAATATAAATGCAGAAAGTAAATAACACAGTTATTTTACGTGATTAGATATCCACTACTAGGATACTCTCTTATTTATACTCGCTGAGAACGAGCCACAAGTTTCAAGTACAAACTGGATTTGAAACTTATGCACGAATAAGGGTCGTGTCCCTTTACAACTTACAGAAAACTACTGTAAAACAGGATCTCTCCACGTTAATCCACTAGAAAACTACTAGCTAGCAAAGATCTCCTTCCTCTCTCGATAAGATAGACTTGAATCGAGATGTGATTGTGATCACGAACAGTTTGAAGCTTTTGTCTGATGTAAGAGTAAATTTCTTGAGAGTTTTTCAGTAATATCGCTCGTACTCATCAGATTTTAAGTCTCCAAACATATATAGGCTTGAATATTGAAATTCTAGCCGTTAGTTGATTGGTGTGATTTGATTTGTGGATTGCCAATCAATAATATCTCTTCTTTCCTTGTAGGGTCGTTGACTGAATCTTCTATGAATGGAAGGCAGATCGTCTGTGATTACTTTCCTTCTTCGTGTCAATCAGTGATTCCCTTTCTAATTCTTGATGGATGGTCTTTAATATTTACGTGGTAAGGGATATGATGATAAGGGCATTGTCATCTGGTGGTTTTGATAGTTCTATTGATCTGTTACCATCGTTGACAGGTTTGGTTCAACTTTTTCTGTCTTTGGAACCTTCTGGTTATGCCCTTTCTGGTCCTAATGTCTTTCTGGTTGAACACTGGTTGAGTGCATTCTGGTTGAGCAACTTTCTGTTAAAGTTGATTTGCTCCAACTTTCTGTTCTAGACTTGCTGGTTCAACCTTCTGTTTAAGACTTGCTGGTTCAACCTTCTGTTTAAGACTTGCTGGTTCAACCTTCTGTTTAAGACTTGCTGGTTCAGCTTTCTGTCTAAGACTTGCTGGTTCATCCTTTAGTCTAAGGCTTCCTGGTTCAGCTTTCTGTCTTGGATTTGCTGGTTTAGCTTTCTGTCTAAGACATCCTTCATCTTTCTGATTTAAGCTTTCTGGTTCAACTTTCTGTTAAAGTTGACTTGCTTTAGCTTTCTGGCTGAGACATTCTTTATCTTTCTAATTTAAGCTTTCTGGTTCAACTTTCTGTTAAAGTTGACTTGCTTTAGCTTTTTGGCTGAGATATTCTTTATCTTTCTGATTTATAAACACCAAAGAGAGATGATACAGAACATGAAAAATACCAAGTGTGTTTTCGAGAGAACATCATCAAAACTTAATATATTTGTGGGGTTCCCAACAATTTCCCCCTTTTTGATGATGTCGAAACCACACTTAAACAGCGTAATCAAATTAATATGTATCATGTTCTGGATAGATTAGCCAATTGTTATTTAAGTTAAATAACAATAAATAACAAGAAGATAATGGAACAGTAAGAATTTGTCTCCAGAAAACTCCACATTCATAGATGTATGAATTGATGAGTACAGGTAGTCAGCAAAAAGATAACAGAGAGCAAAAACAGAATATAAGAATAAGAATCTGTCTAAGAAAACCATCTAGCTGCTCCGCCCTTCTTCATTTTCTCTTTCTGCGCGTCAGATACCATCTGGATGCTCTCATAGATTCCATCTCTCACCCTGGCGTAATTGGGATCGTGATTGTCGATCTTGTATCCTTTTATCTTGGCCAGTTGATTGATGTAATTTAAGATGTATGTCTTATCAGGTATGTTGCTGCCAGGTATTGTTGGACACACCATGAACTCTTTCTCTGGAGCCTTTAGCTGAATTTTGGCATCAGAAGCTGCTGTTCTGATCCTCTGTATGAGGCCCTGATCACTAAAATTCTCCAGATATCGATTAAAATCTTCATCCGAGGTAGACTCTGAGTATGTAGGCTCTTTCAAGAAGTATCTGTTTAAAATGAACCCTTGCTTGACCTTTTCCCAATCATTCTGGTCACCCTCTGGAACCCATGTATCATTTGGTGTTTTCTTCTGTAAAGATATGTTCCAGGAGAATGGTTTCTTCTTCTTCTTTTTGGATTGAGTGGTTGATTGGGATGACTGTTGCTGTGAGCGTTCTGTAGATGAAGGCGAGGAGAAAGGAGTTTGGAAAGATTTTTCTTTGGCCTCCTGAGCAGCTAGCTTCCTCTCCCTCTCTGCCTGTTCTTTGTAGAACTGCGCTCTGAACACTGGATCACATGCTTGATCCATGCTCACACCGAACAGCAACAGTTCAGCAATTTGATCACCCTCATCCACTGGTTTCTTGCCTCTGTCCATGGAAGTTTGAGATGTTGGTTGAACTGTTTCTGTTCCGAGCAGAGTAGGGTCTGGCCTTGGAGGTGTGGTAGGTCTGGGTTGAGTTGGTGTTTGTGTCTCTGTTGCAATTTCCACCTCTTCTGTCCTCAAACTCCTCAAACTCTTGCTGCTATCTTTTCCTGCCTTGCTGCTACCCTTTCCTCCCGAGATTTCCCCCTTTTCGACATCATCAAAGAGGGTAGTGATGAGTGTACGAAGCGAGGCAATCTCCGCAGTCATTTTCTCAAACTTCTCCTCAGCTTCTGATTTGAACCCAAGCAGAAAATTGATGGTCTGGTTGGAGGCGTCCAGTTTCTGCTCTAACCTACTGTTCATTGTAGACAGAGTCTTGTCACAAGTCTCTTGTAGTTCTTCAACTGCAGTAATGCGGTTGCTCTGAACTTCAAATTCCTCTGGGGTCGGATAAAGAAGATCATTTAACACATCCATTTGATGTTTCTTCATCAGCTCCACAAACTTCTCATTTTCAAATGTGGCGAATTGTGAATGGATGAATAAGTCAGCATCTTCCTTCAACTGAGCAGCCAGTTGAGTGCCTTTTTGTGCTACAGCAGCAGCAATGGTTTCTGATTGTTTTGCCAGAAGATCAGCTATTAAGGTAGTGGCTTTTTCAGCTTTTTCTTCTATGCCAGTCAGGCGAAGATTAATCTTGGATTGTCCTGCTTCGTTTGCTGATCTGTCATCATCAATCTTCTTATCAAGTTCCTTCCTGACTGTTCTGAGTTTCCTTCGGAGATCTTCATCCATGTCATTGACATACTCTTTCTGATGTTGGTTGAAATCCGTGAGTATCTGGGTGGCTTTCTCTTGAAGGGTGTTACAGATATCAGTCATCTGATCTTCAACGCGAAGCGTGATCAGATTATCAAGTTGGTAGTTGTTGAAAGTTTTGGGTTCTCTCTCCAAGATCTCCTCCATGGTATAGAAATTTATGTGCTTCTTCAGCTTCTGTGCAGCTCCTTGTGTGTAGATTTCATTGTTGGGCTCTCCGCCAATGTTCTGCCCTACTTGTTCATCATCACCTGAGTCAAGGTCGATGATAGGTGTTTTCTTGGCAGACTTCTTGGAAGAAGGTTCTGCCTGCTCTGGTTGAGGTGGTTGTTCTGTTGGAGCTACTTCGTCCATCCGGACTTCAGGATGGGTTGTCGGTATATCAATCTTCAAACTCTCTGCCTCTTGTTTCATAAGGCCAGAGATGAGGTGCTTGTATTATGTTCTGATTTCTTGGATGGTGGTGACTTGAAGTAGACTCAGCAGCGTTGCTTCTTCCTTCTTTAGTTCATCAATGGTTTTGAGCCGGAGCAGTGCATCAAATACATAGTACTCGTTGTCCTTGACCAGCAAGTAAAATTTGACTCGTCTTGCTGCTCCCAAACTCTCTAGAAGCAGGTTGATTCCAGGAAACTCTTGCATGACAGAATGTTCGGCCTTGTTTTCCAGTAGATTGATGACACTCTCTGCTTGTTGTTTCCTCTCTTCCTCTCAATCTGCAGATTCTCCTTCCTCGTCATCCTCGCTGATTCTCTCCATTCTGCTAGGTGAGGGTGTAGCTGTTCTTGCAGGAGAAAAATCTTTCTCTGGATGTGGAATATGACTTGTTTCTGGTTCCACATCACCTGCTGGGCTTTCTGTTTGTTCGGCTGCAGCCTGCGGTGTTTCTTCTTCATGTTCTGGTGGTGTGTGTTCTGGCATATCAGATTGTTCTGCTGTGGCGGCTGGTGGTGGTGATGATTCTTGAACTTTCTGTAGTCTGCGCTTCTTCTGTTTTGGTTGTGAAGCGGAGGTTTCTGTCTCAACAGAACTTCCTCGTTTTGTTGAGGGTTTGCGTGTAGGCTTATCTTTCACTTCTTTCTCTTTAGAAGCCTTGCTTCTCTGTTTTTCGGATCCCTTGGTGGGTGGCATCCAGGTAGGATTGGAGCTTCCCATTTCCAGAGCTGCTACTCGATGCACCTCATCAGGTATTTTGTTGAAAAATTGTGGTGCGAGTCCCAAAGACATCTCAAGCTGATGTTGATCTTTGGGTATTGAGAGATTGGTGTTGAAATCCACAGCATCATCCCAGACTTTCTGCTTAAAGAATCGTTCCACCATCAGACTGATCTTGGTGGAGTGTCTGAGATTCCTTCTAACTTCCACTGAAGTTCCTCTGCCTCTGCTATCCTTGGTATATGTGACCAATTTGGCTTCCTTAGCCATTAATTCAAACAGAATTCTACTCCAGTTGACTCGAAGATTGAGGACAACAGCTGTGAGAATTCGGAATTTCTCAGGAGTCACTTGATCATATGAGCCGCTATGGTTGAGAAAGATTCGCTGAACCAATTCAAGCAGTAACTTGAAGCCCGGTTGGAGTAAAGCGCGCTGAAACATTCTCCCAGTGTATTTGATCGGTATCACCATCACTATTTCCACTGCTTCTTGCAGTTGAGCAGGAATGATGTCATCTAACGTTAAACCTTCATCCTTCAACCTGTATGCCTGATTAATCATTTCAATCACGTTGTATGGTGTCTTGCTTGTTCTGTCACCAATCGGCATCAGTACATTTGCCTCGAATCCATGCTTATCATTTTGCCAGGTTAAGTAAAATGTGGCGACTTGTTTTGCCAAAAACATATTCGGATGCGAAGTGACAATGTTGCAGAAACCTAATTTCATAAGAACATACAAAACAGATATATATATATATAATCATCAGTTAATATGAACAAATATGAATATCCTCACATGAACAGTAAATTAGAAGGATAGAACATATTTAACAGTTCAGAGAACACGTAAGGCAGTACATGAAGCAATTTTGCAGATAAAATGAAGATAAACTTAAACCTTTGCAGCGTGTAACCATGGCAAAGATTTCTTCAAGTTTTTGAAAACCGTGTGTGTTAAGCACAGCATAAGGTTCCGGTGAAAGGAATTTTTGAACTTCGGACACATGTTGAAGAAATAGAGAGGTTTGGGGTGCCATGATCAAGACGCAAAATGTTTTGAAAGAGTTTTGCAGAGGAAACAAGTCGAGAAAATCTTAAGTGCTTAATGAAAGTAGTGCTCAGTGCAAAGAAAGTGAAAGTGAACAGTTCTGAAAAATATATCGCATATATATATAGCATAGAAAATGAAGGGTTGGATGAATATCTCCCTTATTAGTTTTCCCGCTTCATTCTTTGTTTTGCCGTCTTTCCTTGCGTGAGATATACGCTCTAGATCCTAGGGTTTGTAGGCGAGCGTGTGCGTATCTCTTACTTTTTGGCAACTTTCCTTTTTCTATTTCTTGCAAGGATTTTCTCAATCCCAGTTCCCAAAGTTGTGCTAATCATCACAAAAATAGAAGATTTAGAAAATCTATGAAAAGAAATAACTTTTCAGACTGTGATCTCGTAGATTGATTATGGGAAGTGACGTCTTTTATCTCGGTCGCTTCAATTTCCTCAAAAAGTTCCCCCTTGACTTAGTAATCAAGAAATAATTTCCACATGCCACGTGTGATTTTATTTCCATCTTGGCGCTTTATTATTCTTAAAAGTCTGGAAAACATTGATCTGGTAACATTTTGTTGCTAACTGTCTGGTAACCTTCTGTTGTTAACCTTCTGGTAATCTTCTGTTGTTAACATTCTGCTAACCTTCTGTTATTAGCATTCTGTTAACCTTCTGTTATTCTACCATCCAGACTTAGTAATCCAAGCTTTCCACACAGCATCTTAAATCTTTCTTCTGGCAGAGCTTTAGTCAAGATGTCAGCACGTTGGATATCTGTATGAATTTTCTCGATCTGGATGTGCTTTCTCTCCACATGATCTCTAATAAAATGATGTCTGACATCAACATGTTTGCACCTTGTATGAAGTACTGGATTCTGTGTTATAGCTATTGCACTTGAACTATCACAGAATATTGGTATCTCTTTTACTTCAATCTCGTAATCTCTTAGTTGCTGTTTCAGCCATAAGATTTGTGCACAACAGCTTCCAGCAGCCATATATTCTGCTTCTGTTGTTGATGTGGCAACAGATGTCTGTTTCTTTGAAAACCAAGATATCAACTTGTTTCCTAGAAACTGACATGTTCCTGAGGTAGACTTTCTGTCCAGTTTGCATCCTGCATAATCTGAGTCAGAATAGCCTGTTAGTTCAAAATTGTCGTCATGCGGATACCAGAGACCAACATGAGCTGTTCCTTTAAGATATCTAAGTATCTTTTTGACAACTTCCATATGTGATTCTTTGGGATTGGCTTGATATCTGGCACACACTCCTACTGCAAACGTGATATCTGGTCGACTTGCAGTGAGGTATAAAAGTGAGTCAATTATGCCTCTATATTTCGTTATAGGTGCTGGTTTGCCTTCTGGATCTGGGTCTATCTTTCCATTAGTTTGCATTGGAGTCTTGGCTGGCTTGCTGTCTTTAACTCCAAACTTATTGACCAGATCGTTAATGTACTTTGCTTGGTTTACAAAGATACCATCTGGCAACTGTTTTACCTGCAAGCCAAAGAAGAAATTCATCTCGCCCATCATGGACATTTGATATTTGTTCTTCATTAGTTCAGCAAATTTATCACATAAATAGGAAGATTGAGATCCAAAAATTATGTCGTCTACGTATATCTGCACCAAAAGGATATGTTCTTTGACTTTAATGACAAATAGTGTTTTGTCAACAGAGCCTCTCTTGAAACCTGATTCCAGCAGAAAGGTTGATAACGTCTCATATCACGCTCTTGGTGCCTGTTTTAATCCATAGACAGCTTTAGCTAATCTATATACCTTCTGGTCAGGATTTCCTTCTTCAAAACCAGGTGGTTGTTCAACATATACTTCTTCTTCAAGTATACCATTTAGGAATGCACTTTTAACATCCATCTGATACACTTTGAATCTCTTGTATGCTGCATATGCGAGAAATAATCTAATTGCCTCCAATCTGGCAACTGGTGCAAAGGTCTCGTCAAAGTCGATACCTTCATGTTGACTGTATCCCTTTGCAACAAGTCTAGCTTTATTTCTGACTACTTCTCCATTTTCATCTCGTTTATTCTTGAATACCCATTTGACACCTATTACTCCCTGATGATTTGGTCTGTCTACCATATACCAGACTTGGTTTCTTTTAAACTCATTGAGTTCTTCTTGCATAGCAATGACCCAGTCTGCATCTTTGAGTGCTTCATAAATGTCAGAGGGTTCAACACGTGATAGATAGCAACTGAGAAGTGCACTTTCTCCATGTATTCTTCTGGTTCTTACTCTATCACTTGGGTTCCCAACGATCTGTTCAGGAGGATGGTTATCCTGTATCCATCTCCTCCTGCTGGTCATTTCTTCTTCTGATATCTCAGGTTCTGGTTCATTTGTTGGGTCCTCAAATTCTGGATGAGATGTTTGAAAAGGATTGTCCACTTCTGGTTCTTCTATTTCCTGATTATTGTTCCAACCATTTGTATCTCTTGATTTTTCTGGTTGATCGTGATATTGTTCATTGTTATTTCCTTCTTCTGGTTGACTACCTTCCGGTTGAATTCTTGATCTGTCAATGTCCAGAATGATGTGTTCTGTTCCCCCTTGCTGTGAGCTTATTGCTTCAGTATTAGATGGAACATCAATATCATTATCATCTGTTGTATTCCAGATTAGAATATCTTCTAGCAGAATTTCTTCTGTTGTCTTTTCCTTGTTCTGGCCTTGTGTATGATCATTACTCAACTCTCTGTCAATGATAAAAGACTCATCAAAGACAATATGAGGTGTTACCTCCACAATATGAGTCTTCTTGTTGTAAACCCTATAAGCTTTACTAACATCAGAATATCCTAAGAATATTCCAGGATCAGCTTTACTATCAAATGTTTTCAACTGTGATTTCCCATTATTATGGATGTAACATAAACAACCAAAAGTACGGAAGTAATGTATCCTGGGCTTTCTGTTGTTCCAGACTTCGTATGGTGTCTTCCCATGTCTGATGGTAACTACAGCTCTATTCTGTGTGTAGCAGGCTGTAGAAATTGCTTCTGCCCAAAATTTCTTAGGTAATCTGGTTGCATTAAGCATAGTACGAGCTGCTTCTTTTAATGATCTGTTTCTTCTTTCAACTACACCATTCTGTTGATGTGTTCTGGCTGCAGATGTCTGATGTGTGATTCCCATCTGGTTGCAGTAATCCTCAATTTTCTAGTTTAGGAATTCTGTACCACGATCTGTTCTGATGGTAGTAACAGAGACTTCCTTTTTCTTGGTAATTTTGTTGAGGAAATTTGGCAGCTTTTCCAATGTTTCTTTCTTCTTATATAAGAAGATTACCCATGTGAATCTTGAATAATCATCAATGATGACCAGAGTGTACTTTCTACCATTTATACTTAATGGCTTAACTGGACCAAATAAGTCTAAATGCAGTAACTCTAAGATTCTGGTAGATGGCTGGACAGATTTGCTAGAAAATGATGATCTGGTTTGTTTTCCAGCTTGACATGCTTCAAAGATGTGATTCTTGTCATATATTTGGTCTGGTAGTCCTTCAACTAGTTTCTCTCGTGCAATCCTATTGATTGACTTGAAATTGAGATGGCTTAGTCGTTTATGCCACAGCCAACTAGTTTCTGATACTGTTTTAGTGACCAGACATGTCTCAATCTGGTTATTCCATTGCACAATATATAACCTATCCTGCAATTTTCCGGTAAGGAGTATCTCATCTCCTTCCTTGCTTTTCACGAAACAATTGTTAGCATCAAAAACAATCTTATTACCATTAGTACAGAACTGACTTACAGAAAACAGATTGTGGCTAAGACCTTCAACATATGATACATTTGTGATGGTGGTCTTGCCAACTCTTATGTTTCCATATCCTCTGGTATATCCTTTTGAATTACATCCAAAGGTGACCTGAGGACCTGATTTCTCTACATAGTCTGACAGTAGGTTCTTGTCACATGTCATGTGCTTCGAACAGCCACTATCTATGATCCAGATTGCTCCTTTAGCTATTTTGTACCTTCTTGCAGTTTTCTGGTCCTGCAATTAATCACACTTAGCTACCCTTTCAATATTTGGGTGCTTGGTTATTAGTAAATGTTCCTTTTCGAATCCAAAACATTTTTGGATTGGGAACAGCAATATAGCAAGTGATAGTATTTCCATCATTATCAACTTTTGACACAGAATGAAATATGGATGGATGATATCTTTCTATTCCATCCTTCTTCAGTCTTTTATTAGTGGGTACTGTCCTGTTGACTCTCTTGTTGGGTAATGTCTGGTTGACTTTCTTGTTGTGTACCCTTTCTGTTCTTGTGTAATCTGTTGGTTGTTCTCTTGTTTGATGGTACTGTCTGTTGCTAGTCTGTTTCACCATCATCTTCTGTGGTTGATCTTTCTTGTTTTTGAGGTTTATCACTTGGTCTGGTATCTGTTTCCTTTCTGGTACGAATTTTATGGTGCTAGAGGACTTCTCTGAGTGACCTGGATATCCTACTCCAGATGTGCCATTTTGCTGCATGTTGATTAGCAGTTTAGCACGTTCATCACTCTTGTAGATCATTTCTTTTCCTTTCTTGATCTTTTCTTCAGCTACATTGTTTCTTGTGATAAAGTCTTTCACTTTTGAATTTAGTGAGTGAATCTCACTGTCCTTTCCTTTAATCTGTTCTTCCAGAACGTTGATGTTAGCAACAAATTTAGTGTTTGCTTTACTCAATATCTCTTCAGCTTTCTTCAGTCTGTCATTTTCTTCAACAACTTCTCTAAATAGTCTCTTGATACTCGAGTAGCTCTTGAACATCTCATTTACTTCATCCCATGAATATTCATCTTGATCTTCTATTTCCTGTTCCAGGTGAATATCATTTGAAGAATAAGAGTTGCAAGAATTTACCTCTACATCATCCAGACCGTTGTCTAGTCCTACATAGCATTCATCCCAATCTTCTTCTTCATTGGCAAAGAATGCTTCATCATCTTCTGATGAACTATCTGACAGGTGACTTGAGCTAGAGTCTTCTTCTTCTTCTGCTATCATGGCTTTACGTTGAGCTTTTAGTTTTCGATCTCTCTTAGCTCGTAGTTCTTCTCTTTGACTTTTAGATAATTCTGGGCAATCTGTTTTGAAATGGCCTATTCTCCCACAACCATAACAAGTATAGTCAGTAGGATTAGTGATTTTACCATTACCTCTACTTTCTGTTTTGTCATCAGATCGTTCTGCTTCTTTGTTCTTCTGGTATCTACTCTTGTTATCTTTGTAGAACCTTCTATACTTTCTCGATCTGATTTCCATTTTGTCCATTCTCTTGGCAATCATTGAGAATTCCTTGAGTAACTTATCATACCCTCCTTCTTCTGGTGTGGCAGATGCTGTTGATTCATCTGTTTTGCACTTCGCTTTGAAGGCAGTCTCTTTCTCCTTCTTTGAGTTATTTTCACCCTTCTTGCTGGAGGAATAATTTGGTCCGTGAATCCTTCTGATGTCACATTCATGGACAGCTAGGTGATCAAATAGTGCTTCTACAGATAGGTCATTAAAATCAGCACGTAGAGGTTGCATAGCTGAATAAATTTCCTAACTTGGCGGTAGAGCTCTCAGAATCTTAAGATTCTTCTCTCTCTGTGTGTACTTATTCTTTTTGAATGCAGAAACTTCAAGCAGAACTTCAATGAACCTGTTCTTCATCTGTTCGATGGTTTCTCCAGGTTTCATTTTGAATTCATCGAACTTGTTACATGCTAGAGATAACTTATTCTCTATCATCGCTTCAGAACCTAGGCTGAGATCTCTCAAGGCTTCCCACATTTCTTTGGCTGTATCAAGATCTTGGATCTTAGCCAGATGGACTCCTTTCACAGTACTGGAAATAACTCCTTTAGCAAAATCATCTAGATTTGCTTCTCTTCTTTCTTCTGAGGTGTACTTTCTGGGATCTTTCAGTACAGTTTCTTTAACTGCTCCTGTCTCAGTAATGCGAGTGGTTTCTTCAGTAATGGCTAGAGGTCCTTCTTCAATTACTTTCCACATCAAGTAGTGATGAACTTTGAGACACGTCTTGATTCTGAAACTCCACTCTCTGTATCCTTGGATAGAGAATTCTTCACATGCCCTGATAACAGATGACTCCATAGCAGATAATATGCTAGTGAATGAAAAAGATTTTCTAAGATCTATTCAAGTTGACCACGCAGGTTTTAACCCTGTGAAATAAAACAATGGTCGATTGAACCACCGCTCTGATACCACTTGTTGGTCCCGAAAGAGCACGGTTTGGTGTATGGGGGGGGAATACACCAAATACAAACTTTTCAGTTTACTTGACTAATTAAGCAGAGAGACTTAAGCTTTTCTGGATTACAGATTGCTTAAAGTGACAAACCAGATTGACTACCTAATCAATCTTGTTCTGTCCAAACAGAAACTCTCAAGTGAGTGATACAAAGCAGAAAGTAAGAGTGATCTTATTTTCTAACAGTGTATTGTGTGCGGAATAATGGTGGATTTAGTTGATGATCTTTGATTAGAAAACCTTTCAAATCTTAGTCGAGTATTTAGAGGATTGATTAATAATGCAGTTTGAATGAGAGTGACAGATAGTGAATAAAACAACTGGAATATAAATGCAGAAAGTAAATAACACAGTTATTTTACGTGGTTCGGGAAACTCCCTACGTCCACGGTCTAATCCAAACTGGATTAGATATCCACTACTAGAATACTCTATTATTTATACTCGCTGAGAACGAGCCACAAGTTTCAAGTACAAACTGGATTTGAAACTTATGCACGAATAAGGGTCGTGTCCCTTTACAACTTACAGAAAACTACTGTAAAACAGGATCTCTCCACGTTAATCCACTAGAAAACTACTAGCTAGCAAGATCTCCTTCCTCTCTCGATAAGATAGACTTGAATCGAGATGTGATTGCGATCACGAACAGTTTGAAGATTTTGTCTGATGTAAGAGTAAATTTCTTGAGAGTTTTTCAGTAATATCGCTCGTACTCGTCAGATTTTAAGTCTCCAAACATATATAGGCTTGAATATTGAAATTCTAGCCGTTAGTTGATTGGTGTGATTTGATTTGTGGATTGCCAATCAATCATATCTCTTCTTTCCTTGTAGGGTCGTTGACTGAATCTTCTATGAATGGAAGGCAGATCGTCTGTGATTACTTTCCTTCTTCGTGTCAATCAGTGATTCCCTTTCCAATTCTTGATGGATGGTCTTTAATATTTACGTGGTAAGGGATATGATGATAAGGGCATTGTCATCTGGTGGTTTTGATAATTCTATTGATCTGTTACCATCGTTGACAGGTTTGGTTCAACTTTTTCTGTCTTTGGAACCTTCTGGTTATGCCCTTTCTGGTTCTAATGTCTTTCTGGTTGAACACTGGTTGAGTGCATTCTGGTTGAGCAACTTTCTGTGAAAGTTGATTTGCTCCAACTTTCTGTTCTAGACTTGCTGGTTCAATCTTCTGTTTAAGACTTGCTGGTTCAACCTTCTGTTTAAGACTTGCTGGTTCAACCTTCTGTTTAAGACTTGCTGGTTCAGCTTTCTGTCTAAGACTTGATGGTTCATCCTCTAGTCTAAGGCTTCCTGGTTCAGCTTTCTGTCTTGGATTTGCTGGTTTAGCTTTCTGTCTAAAACATCCTTCATCTTTCTGATTTAAGCTTTCTGGTTCAACTTTCTGTTAAAGTTGACTTGCTTTAGCTTTCTAGCTGAGACATTCTTTATCTTTCTGATTTAAGCTTTCTGGTTCAACTTTCTGTTAAAGTTGACTTGCTTTAGCTTTCTGGCTGAGATATTCTTTATCTTTCTGATTTATAAACACCAAAGTGAGATGATACAGAACATGAAAAATACCAAGTGTGTTTTCGAGAGAACATCATCAAAACTTAATATATTTGTGGGGTTCCCAACAATAGAGTCATCAAACCACCAGATGACATCATCCTACACATCATACCATCTTGCCACGTCAAAATTGAAGTCCATCCAACAGGGATTGGATAGAGAATCTTTGGTTGACACATAAAAGGAAAGAAACCGTTGGCAATCTGCTTTCCATAAACTGAAGATTGAGTCAACGTTTCTACAAGGCAAGATGAGATATGATGGACATTATTGATTGGCAATATACCATCAATCTCACGCCAATCAACAACGGCTAGAATTTTCAAATTCAATGCCTATATATTTGAAGTTCAAATCTGGACAGTATATACAAGAGAACGCACGCGAGCTATATTGACAACATACTTTCAAGCAACCTGCAATCCAGACTAAGAGCTTCAAACACTCTGTGATTCTACATCACACCAACCACCTCGATTCAAGTCTGTCTTATCGAGAGAAAGGAGATCACCCTGCTAGCTAGTAGTTTTCTAGTGGTAACGTAGAGGTAATCTGTTGTAAAGGGACACGACCCTTATTTCGTGCATAAGTATCTCTCTAGTTGTGATTGATACTTGTGACTCGTTCTCCACGAGTATGAACAAGCAAAGTATCCTAGTAGTGGATAATCTGGTCTAGATTTGACCAGATCGTGGACGTAGGGATTTCCCGAACCACGTTAAACAACTGTGTCATTTACTTTCTTGCATCTTTACTTTTCAGTTGTTTATTATAACATTCTGCACTATCATACAAACTGCATATCAATCAATCTGCTTAACGATCTGACTATCTTTAAAGGTTTTCTTATAAGAGCACTCATTAAATCCACCATATTTCCGCACACACAACACCCAGAAGATAATAAGATCACTCTTATTATTGACTAAGTGTTTTCACTAGAGAGCAATCTGTTTGGACTAATCTGGTATCGATCTGAGTATTGATCTGGTTAGTCATCTGCCGAGCAATTTCTTAAATAAGAATAGCTTGAACTCTCTATTAACTTAACAAGTAAACTGAAAAGTTTGTATTTGGTGTATTCCCCCCCCCCCCATACACCAAAGCTTGCTCTTTCGGGACCAACAATATAACTCCGATTTTGTGTTTACCTTTGGGGACAGAGTGTGAAATAGAAATGCATCACGGACTCCGCCATGGAAACTAAATATGTGGCCGCTTCAGAGGCTGCAAAGGCAATTGTGTGGTTCAGGAGTTTCTTGATGAACATAGATGAGATTATGAGTATGTGTAGGAGTATCACTGTTTACTGTGATAACTCATTTGCAGTAGAAAAGTTGAAGGAACCATGGGCCCACAAGCCGATAAACATATTGATAGGAAGTATCATATCATTGGTGATATAGTGAGGCGCAGAGACATCGTGGTAACCAAGATAGTATCGAAGCATATCCTTGTTGATCATTTCACAAAGAGCCTGAACGGGAAGACATTTAAGAGACACATAAAAGGACTATGAGTGAATTATATGGTGGAAAAACATTGAGTATAAGTGGTAGAAATTGAATAACATTGTAAAAGATTGTATACTTTAAAACATGTTTGAGTATAAATGGAGATTATTAAGGTTTGTATACCTCAAAACATACTTTATATTTGAATATTATAATATACTTGTTTTCACTTCCATTTAATGAAAATAAATTTCATCATTGGCTTGTAATTTATATCGGTTCATTATTTTATCGCAAACAAGTCCATTTTCTAGATTGTAGATCGTGTGGTGTATCGATGATCACACAAGTTAACACAATCAGTTCCTTGGTAGAATAAAGATCACAGCTGACGGGGCTCAGTCTTTATCACCCGGTCAAGATAAATTTTATTTTCCTCTATCTTGCACTAGGTTCCACTAGTGGAAAGTATAGGGTCGATCTCATAAACAGTTGGTGAATTTCTCTCTCGATGTCACTTTAAAAGGGTTGGTAACTTGGGTCTTACCTTGAGCAAGAAAGTGATCAACATGCAGAATGTAAATACTGAGAAATAAAGAACTGAAAATATCACACATAAATAATCAATAGAGAAAGCAACTTGACTTGAGATTAACTCGTTGGGTCTTAGCTTGCGTCTTGGTCATTAGTTATATGTTTTCCACTGTGTTTGCTTATCGTTGATTAAAGTCAGATGTAAGACCAAGGTTCTCCCTACACCAAACATATCACTAAGGCAAACCCTTTTCAAATCTTCATGTATGCACTATCCACCAAAGCCCCACCCAGCATACCCTTTCAATCCAAAAGATAAAGGTTCATAAATCACTTACCCCCTTGCCCAGGTTCTAGCTCAAGCCAAACCTGCACAAATACACCCAACTATACTACAAAGAGGGCTTCACAGATACACCACGCTTTTTGGGTACCTCGCCCATCGGATTTCCGTCCACAAGGTGTTTCCTAGCTGTTGAAGTATGATTCCATGTGGTAGGGCTTGGGCTTGCGTGCACCATCTTGTCTCTTTCAGGGAATGAGCTCCAACTCAACCAATGCCCTGCCACACAGATTTGTGTTCTCGCAGACACGACACAACTCGAAACAAAGGAAAAATTAATCGATCTAGACATAAATCAAGACACAAAAAGAGCACGAAAAATGGGCTCATCACACTCACAGACACTTTAAGCATGATTTTCTTCAAGCGTGTAAATATAACTTGTCAAAAAAGAACTAAATAAAATGCTCAAACAACCAACATGTTATAATACATAAATCTCAAACAATCAAGGCAAGTAGAGAGCGAGAACATAAACCGAGCATTCATTCCCAAGTAGGTCAAGATAGAAGTAAGTGAACATATGAGAAATTTCCTCACTCACTGAGCAGTCTGTGTTTAGGGTCTACCTTTTAGGCTCAGAACTTTGTTTGATCAAGGTAGTCCCATAGGTTTGTCTGCCCTCTCAAGGTTTCATCCTCTTAGCCTGGTTAAAATATCTATCTTTATGAGCTTTTTAAGGTTGTAACGTGGCTTTTGGCGTAGGTAGGGAAGTTTGGAACTAGGCTAAAGTCGGTATGAACTAAAGTCTTGGGCAATTCATTGACTTGCAGAGCATACTTAACTTCTCTTGAGCCTAAGCACACTTATTTATAGGTTCCTATATATTTTTCATGTATTTTTTTTTCTTTCATCCCCTACCTTTTTTCTTTTCATACTCCCCCTTTTTTACAATGTTATATTTTTCTTTCCCTTTTAAGACTTTCCGGCTAGAGGCTAAGGGCAACCATGAGGTGGGAGGTGTTCTTTGGCCTTCTCCATACTTTAATTTTCTTTTTAGCCCTAAGTTCATCAGACCATGGGTAGGATGTTCTCGAGGTATATTATATATGAGATAAAAAAATAAAATATATATATATATATAATGATCAAAATGGTTGGCAAGAAGTATATACATATATATATACATACATATATATATATATGATGTAAATCATATAGAAAGTGATTTTTCAGTAGGAAATAGGAAGCAATCTTGACCGTCCATAGTTTAGATCCTGTGGCACACAATTAATTGCTTAATTTTGAATTTTAAATGAATAAAAAATTACATAATTATGATTAGAAGGATATTTATGTAATTGTATCATGATAGAGAAAAACATATCTTCCTATTTTATCTCCTCACCTCACACGTCCTTTCTCTTATATCTTCATATTTTATCACCTTACCTCACACATCATCTCTCATATCTCCTCTCTTCTCTTTCAATCTCTTTTCAACCGGTGAGGATGGCGATGGCCATGACAATGATGCGGAAGCGCAGCGGAAGAGGGCGGCTCGATGAGGATTGCGATGGCCTGTGGGGTAGGACAGAAGAGCAGCGGAAGCGCTGCCTCTGCCGCTTCACCTCCGGCTTCGCGGCGGCTGTCTTGCGGAATGTGGCAAATATTTTTGTGGGGGATTTGAATGACAAAGGTTTCGAGAGGGGTGCCGCCAGGACGGGGCACGGCAGCGGCAACTTCGCATCGTTAGCAAAAAATATTATTGCAAAATTGATTATTGTTGCATTCTTTATATTGCACCACATATACATGTGAATTGCATTGTCACATATATGTAAATTGCAATTTTATTTCATCTGTGAACCATTTAATAATATTATGTTGCACCACATATACGTGTAAATTGCATTGTCATTAAGTCACATCCAATTTATAATTTTTACAGATAGAAATGCATTAATAAATATTACTCCCTTCGTCCCATTAAAGTAGACCACTTTATTTTCAGCACGGATATCAACATTCTTGTTTGTTAGTATATTAGTTTATTTAAGTGTTGTAGTGTATTAGTGTGGCACGGATATCAATATGCCTTTTTTTACTAAATGTAGAAAGTGGCATAATTTAGTGGGACGTCGCAAATAGGAAATGTGGCCTACTTTAGTGGGCCGGAGGGAGTACATAATGCATCAGACATTTGATTGGAAAGAAAATGGCGTAAATCGGTATTGCATGTGGTGAAGTAGTTTTCGGTTGCGTTTCGCAATAAAAATTCGAAAATTAGGGTGATTTTTTCAAATATTTTTGGAAGATTATGTTATCCATAAATTTATTCAACTACCAAAAATTAAATGGTAGTACGATATATATATATATATATAATGCAAATTTTGTTACTGAAAGTGTATCAACTACTCTAAGTCAAAATTTGCGGAAGCTAAAGTAGAAGACACGAGATAATTTTTGCGTAGGTTATCAATTAATAACCTACACGGAAGCCTTACAGCCAAAAAGAGTAATCAAAACAAGTGTTGTGTTATTACAATGTTTAGCACCACAATAACATCAACACTAATACTAAAATACTAAATGTATGTTCTTACGAGCTAAGAGCATACAGAATCAAAACTACGAAATTAATTTGCAAAAGTACATCTATCTAATGAATGAATATCACGAGTACTTATAGATAGACTATACTGGCTTGGATCCATAAATGTAGCAACTATACGGCCCATGTCTCCACAATTCTCGCAGTTTGTTGTGCTCCGCAAATCCGCCTGAAATTGTGGAACTACTTCAGTCAGTTGTTGACTCCGAGATTTGTGGAACAGAATTCCACTTCAGCATAAGATTCTCAACCGCCTTAGCGAGACTCGGTCTTCTCCCTAGTTTTCATAACCTCCAAGTCTTCGCGTGTCTTTCAAGAGACGCCAAGTCAGCTTTCCACGTGGCTGTGGGCCTGGATGCTGAGTCATCGCCAAATCAGCTTTCCACGTGGCTGTGGACTTGGACGCTGAGTCATCGCCAAATCAGCTTTCCATGTGGCTGTGGATTTGGATGCTGAGGTCAACAACAACATTCCTGCGAAGAAACACAAAAACACACATGTTAGGTCAACATTCCAAATAACATCAGACTTAAAACTACCTAACAAACTCCCCCTGTTTTTGTGCCTTCTTCACAACACCCTTTACTTCTCGAGAGAGCTCCCCCTAAATTGTTACCTGCAGCAAAGAACAATGATATTCACAGAATAACAAACACAGGCATAGGCACATGTATGGCAGCACAAATGATCCATTCAAAAAAAACAAGCTGCATGAAGAAATTGTCCATCATCCATCACAAACAAAAATAAAATACGTAAAAACCTAAATTGTTTGTTTTGTCATCCCACACTACACAACAAAAAATTGTTAATGTTTTTGACCACACACGGTCATCAATCACAGTTGCTCATTTCCATCAGTCTCCTCTCCCTTACTATCTTCTTCTTCCTCCTCTGCGTCTCCTCCTTCTCCTGTTGCTGCTTCTCCTCCTGCGGCTGTGGCTGCTGGTTCTCCCACTTGTTGTGAAGAAAGGCATGCTTGGAGTGCAGGAACAAGGGCAGCTAAGGTAGAAAAAGCACCAATTAACTGCTGTACAGTCTGTGGTGGCAGATAAATACCGGAGGAACCAGGAGCGGGAGCATCAGGATTGTGCCAGGGTAAGTCAGCGACCTTGCTCTTGCTGAACAGGGAGGGATGGATTGCATACACCAGGGTAGGCGTAGCCTCATGACTTCGGGCAATTGACGTGAAGCCTTGGTGCTCTAAGATCCTGCATATAAGAGAGGGGAATGGAAGAGATGTGATCTGTGGTTTGATGGAGAGAGCGACGAGCTAATCAAAAATGATACGACCCATGTTGTACGGTTTGTTGAGCCCAATTAAATAGAGTAACATCCTATGTTGCTGTGTTACTACAGTAACATTGGATGAGACTATCCAATTGTAGGTAAGAACTCTGTGTAGAACGGAGTACAGATGCGTCAGGCAGGAAGACTTCATAGGTTGGACCCACTTTGACCGTTTGCCTCCCGTGAGCAGTGTTGATTGACTCCGCCATAAAATCAAAGATGGTATTGTAGAGATATACTTTACCAAATCTTTGAGAAGAGCGATCACCAAAAGAGCGATGGAGATTGCAATAGAAATGACGCACAGCATTTTTAAGTAGGGGAGGAAGTTCAAAGACCATACCCAACAACCCCTCTGGATCGGAAGAAGGATAGCAAATTGTTTTCTTCAAACGTGGTCTCATCAGCAGTGCGCTCACTTACACAGGGAATGTTGCGAAGCCGTTTCCATTTAACCGCCGTCACTTCATCGTAAAATTGGAGACTAACAGCTTGTTCAGCATCCAACGGGAGGTCAGGAGCATCAGAGAGCTCCGAAATCTGCGTTGCCTGTTTGCCATTGGTAGTGAGAGTGGCGGATGAAGTCGGTTCAACTTTGACATCGGACGCGGAGAGAAGTCGCGGGCACTTTGGAGCTGAAGAGACTTCGTCTTCACTGTCATCTTGAACGACAATAGTGGGGACGGGTCCCTTAGACTTCTTGGATAGTCGGGATCCCCGAGTAGCGGGCTTTCGAATAAGAGCGGGCGGCGGAGACGATGATCTTGATGGTAGTGACGGCTGAGTGGGTTCAACCAGTGCAACTGTCGTAACTGATGGTGTAGGAGTGGCAACCACCGAGGGTACATCAGGGACGACCACGGGAAGGACTGGAGAGGGAGCAGTAGTGACTTCTTCCAGAGGGGTTTCCACTGGAACTTGCATAGGAAGAGGTTCCCTCGTAACGAGCGGAGTGTCCACTGGAACTGTTGGAGCTTCGTCAGGAACTAACGGAGCGTCGACTGTTGGTGGTGATGCAGTTGTGGGTTGTAACGCCTGTAGAAGAGTAGGGTTGGCGGCTAGGAGAGCTTGTAGAAGTGCGGTAACATCGGGGGTCGGTGGAGTAGCCATTTTTGTGTGCGAGAGAAGACAAATGTTCAAGAATTTTGGAAAATGAAAGGTGTGAGTGAGGGAAGATGACTGGTGTTTTGGTGTAAGTATAGGAGGCGAAAAAGAGAAACTGGATCAGTTTTGGAGAATGTGTAGATATGGAAGAGAGAGAATAGGGTTTTTAGGGTTTCGTGTGAAGAGGTGACTGCTGTGGCAGAAAAGACAATTATGAAATGAACAGTCTGGCGACGGTTCAACTCAAAAGTGTTATGACACTTCACATTCATCCTGACAAACCCTAGAACACGTTACTCGACAATCATAACCCACTAACAAGAGAGAAATAAGTGTTGTGGAGGTCAATTGCTAAAGTACGTGTTACGAAAACACAAAAGGCTGATGTTGAGATAAAACATTTTGAGCGAACAACATTTAAGGAAACAATCCAGTCTAACTTGCTTTGTTGTGTCAACATCTCTGCAACAGTCACCTGGTTAAAATAGAAAATAAGTGCAGAACTACAAGAATCCAAGGATTAGTGAGCGTAGAGTGCATCGTCGTAGCGAACGTCGTGCCCCTAGCCTTTCGCCCTTGAAAGCAATCGCAGTTGCAATCCTTTTGTAAGGTAGCATCGTCGCAGCGAACGCCGTGCCCCCCAAACTACTTGAATTTTTTACCACACCAATACATAAAAAGATATACAAAAAAAAATACTAGGCGCCCGTAGACAGATCATGTTGACTGAGATATTATGCTAGCAAGTCAGACACACAAGCTACACCCTTGATATAGATAACAATGATATGAATATGGGTGTAGCACAACATAACAAATCAATGTTAATAACAAAGACCAAGAGATTTTCGTAAGTGTACGAATCTCTCATGATCCAAGGGTTTTGTAAAAATGTCAGCAACTTGATTTTCCGTTTTCAAATACTCAAGCTTAATCACCTCTTGTTCCACTAGATCTCTAATGAAATGGTGTCTTATGTCAATATGCTTTGTTCTTGAGTGTTGAACAGGATTTTTGAAAATGTTTATAGCACTCATATTGTCACAGTACACAACCAAGTCATTGTTATCTAGGCCATAATCACTAAGCATTTGTTTGAGCCACAGTAGTTGTGTGCAACAACTGCCTGCTGCAACATATTCAGACTCAGCAGTGGATAAGGAAACGCAGTTTTGCTTACAACTATGCCATGACACTATATTGTTCCCAAGGTAAAAACAACCTCCACTTGTACTCTTCCTATCATCCACATCTCTAGCCCAATGAGAATCACTAAACCCTATCAAGCTCATATTCATGTGTTTAGAGAAAAAAATTCCTAAATCTAATGTTCCAGCAACATACCTAATGATTCTCTTGACAGCTTTAATATGGGATACCTTGGGTTTAGCTTGATACCTGGCACATACACATACACTAAACATCAGATCTAGACGGGTGGATGTTAGGTACAGCAGACTCCCTATCATGGATCTGTAGAGTGTTGGGTCAACATCCTCTCCAGCATCATCTTTAGTCAACTTTTCCGTAGAGCCCATTAGGGTTTTCATGTGTTTGGCTCCTTCAAGGTTAAAACGTTTTATCATCTCTTTGGCATACTTGCTTTGAGAGATGAAGACGCCATCTTGTCCTTGTTTTACTTGAAGTCCTAGGAAGTAAGTGAGTTCTCCCACCATGCTCATCTCAAATCTTGTAGACATTGCACCTAAAAAATCATTAAGCATGTTACGTGAGGTGGAACCGAGAATCATATCATCAACATAGATTTGAGTAATAAGAATGTGTTGATCTTCCCTTTTGATAAACAATGTTCGGTCCACACTGCCTCTCACAAACCCGTATTTGAGAAGAAAGTTTGTGAGATGTTCATACCAAGCACGTGGTGCCTGTTTAAGACCATACAGTGCTTTCTTCAGTCGAAAGACATAGTCAGGCTTGTGTGGATCCTCAAACCCTTTCGGTTGTTCAACATAGACTTCCTCCTTTAGTTCGTCGTTGAGAAATGTCGCCTTCACATCCATCTGATATAGACTAATGTTGAGATGACATGCAAAAGCAAGCAACAACCGAATGGATTCAATTCTTGCGACTGGGGCAAATGTATCATCAAAATCCACCCTTTCAACTTGAGTATACCCTTGAGCCACCAATCATGCTTTGTTTCGTACAATTGTTCCCTTCTCATCAGATTTGTTCTTGAAAATCCACTTTATGCTGATAACATTTCTGTTGGCAGGTCTGGGAACAAGGTACCAATCATCACTACGAACAAACTGATTTAGTTCTTCATGCATAGCATTTATCCAGAACTCATCAGTCAATGCTTCCTTGACATTTTTAGGTTCAAACTTGGAGACAAAACATGTTACGCCATCAATTGTAGAGCACACAGAGTACATACACGTCATTTCTCTATAGTTGACCAGCTGTTTACGTCTGGTCTGAACACCATCCTCAACATTTCCTATGACTTGAGATAGCGGATGGTTTTCTCTAACCCTTCCTGGAGGTTCTCTGCGGGGAGTCACCTCTTGACCCTCATTTTGTTCGTCTTCTGATTCCTGTGGTGTACTATTGTTTTCCTCAGCACTGCTGGATGTTGTGTTAGGTGGAGCAGTTTGAGCTTCAACAGGAGGTAGAACAGCTCCCCCTTGATATATGTCGTCTTCTGCTTCCACCTCCTTGTTCACATCACATGCGTCATCAAAGACAACATTAACAGATTCTTGTATTGTCTTAATGCAAAGATTAAATACCCTATAAGCTACACTGTTTGTTGAGTACCCAACAAATATACCTTTGTCACTTTTATCATCAAATTTTGTTAGATACTCACGATCATTTAGAATAAAATATACACACCCGAAAACACGAAAATATTTAAGGTTAGGTTTTCTTCCCTTAAGTAGCTCATACGGTGTTTTGAATGAGCCTGGTCGAATGTTGACTCGATTGTTGATGTAACAAGAAATGTTTACCGCCTCAGCCCAAAAACGTTTCGCCATTTGTTTTGAGCTCAGCATAACCCTTGCCATCTCAATCAAGGTCCTATTCTTGCGTTCGACCACCCCATTCTGCTGTGGAGTCTTTGGTGCTGCAAACTCTTGGTACACTCCTTTTGCGTCACAGAAGGTTGTAAATTACGAGTTCTCAAACTCACGACTATGATCAGATCTTATGCGAGATATTCTAGCATCAAACATATTAGCTACACGGGCAAACACATTTCTAAATACCTCAAATGTTTCAGATTTTTCACGTAAGAAATAGGTCCATGTGAATCTGAAAAAATCATCTACCACTACTAATACATACCGTTTACCACCAATGCTTTCAACTTCCATGGGTCCTACAAGATCCATATGTAGAAGCTCAAAACATCGGTTGGTCCCAAAGTGTTGTTCATAGTGTTGTAAAGTAGGATGTGAAGCATGTAATTATTTTCCTCGTTGACAGTCTCCACACACGATCTGATCTGCCTTCCCAAGTTTGGGTAGACCTCGCACGGCATCCATCTTGATTAACCTGCCAAGGTTTCGAAAGTTAGTATGACCTAATCTTTTATGCCAGAGTATAGCATCATCAACTTGAGCCTTGTTGCACTTTAGATTATCAGTCATGTAACAATTGTCTGATGATCTTTGACCTGTCATGATACACAAGTTTTTGTTATTGTAAACTTCACATGCATCTTTAGTAAATTTTACAAGAATGTTACCATCACATAGTTGACTTATGCTAATCAAATTTGCCATAAGTCCTTGCACATGATAGACATTTGTTAAAGCAGGTAAACCAGGAACATTAAGTGTACCTTTCCCTATGATTTTACCTTTTGAACCTCCACCGAAGGAAACATTTCCTCCGTCATAAGTCTCATAGTTGGAAAGGAATATTTTGTTACCTGTCATGTGACGTGAACATCCGCTGTCAAAGTACCAAGAACCTAAAATGTTAGTTTTTAACGCGGTGTACACAACATTACAAGTTAGATCAGATTTCTTTACCCATACCATTCTGGGCTGCTGTGGTAACACAGAGTATGACCTGTCATCCCTTTTCTTTTTATAGCAAAAAGGTCTTATGTGCGCTGGTTTGAGACAGTAATGACATATGTAGTTCCTCCTACGTCTCTTACCTTTTCTCTTACCTTGCTTACCTTTTCTAGCTTGAGGGGTATTTTGTTTTGTCTATGTTGGTGGGTTGGTGAGCACAACATCTGGTTTGGTGCTGGATGTTTCTCCTGCCGATGTGGATCCACGACAAAATACAGTTGGTGCAGCATATCCGAGGCCCCTTTTGCTAGGGTTCGCACTGTCCATGATCTCTTGAAGTGAATAAGTCCCAGTATTCCATTTTCGAATGGTCAGCTGTGCCTCTTCAAATTGGGATTTTACTTTGGTGAGCTCTATGTCACGTTGTGTGATCAACACCTCCTGTTCTGCTTGAACTTCCTTGAGTCGTGTTATCTCAGCTGTTGCGGTCAACAAATCTCGTGCTTGATGTTTCCATTTTCCCAACAGCTCATCATACAACCTTTTTAAACCTTGGATTATGGAGAAGGCATTGTCATCGCATTCCTCACCATATGTGGGGTCTATGTCATCCTCAACACTTCCTGTACCATCAACAGAGGCATTTAAGCAAAACAATGTAGAGTAATAGTTAGAATCATACCTTTCTGAGAAAGTGTCAGCATCTGCTTTTTCGCCTGATTTGTCCTGAGGAGACATTGTCACATGCAGTGCTATGTTCTCAAACAACTTCTCATCAACGTCTTCAAAGAACTCGTGCTCATCATCATTCCAAGACACCCAATAGGACTTACCCCTTTTTCAAAGTGTGTTGGCACACTGATTTGCAAAGTGTCCGAAACCCCTACATTCATGGCATTGTACGCTGTCGAGCTTAGAGGAACTAAATTTGAACACTTCATTGTGAGAATCTTTCCTAGCAGGAGGTCTTTTCTGACTGTTATCGTCCTTTGGGGGTTGATAGTACTCCAGACGTGGTACATCTCTCTCCTTGGGTTTTTCTTTGTTTTTGTCTCGATTGAATCCTCTCACCATACGATTAAACTTCCTGGTGATCATGGCGACATCGTCTCCTTCATGGATCTCTTCCACTTCTTCGGATTCACTGGAGTCCATTATGTCCATTAACTTACTGCATGATGGTGACGATTGTGAGCCAGTAGTAAGAGCCATTGTCTTCTTCTTGGTGAAAGTGTCTCTAGCCTCTAAATTCATCTCATAGGTTTTGAAGGAGTTCATGAGGTCTGTGAATTCAAGTGCGTTCACACCTTGAGTTGTTTCAATGGCTGTTACCTTCATATCAAACCTAGGTGGCAACGTTCGAAGTGCTTTGGAGACAAGAACTTTGTTACTGAGAGGGTCTCCCAGATCTTGACACTCGTTGGAGATATCAAGAATCCTTTTCATGTAGCTAGAGATATCTTCATCTTCCTCCATCTTCATATTCTCGAATTGAGAAGCGAGAATACGTAGGCGTGACTGCTTGACGCTGTTGTCACCCTCACAGTGCCGTTGGAGAATATCCCAAGCATCTTTCGCACACATACAGTTCTTAATTAGTTTGAACATGTTTGTGTCGACTGCTGAGATTATAGCATTCAGTGCTCGATCATCAAATGTGGCAGCCTCAATTTGATCACGTGACCAGGAGCTTTGTGGTATTGAAACCACATCACCATCTGCGTCAGTTTGTTTTGGTGGTGACCACCCGTTCTCCACAGACATTCATGCTCTTCTGTCTAGAGACTTAATGTAGGAGCGAGTACGTGTCTTCCAGTAAGAGTAATTCGAGCCATCCAAGATTGGAGGTCGAAATGCTCCAGTGCTATTTGAATCCATTATCGTGTTAGAGTTGTGATACAGTCAGAACCACACTCAGTGTGTCGAGTGAAGGCTCTGATACCACTTGAAAGTGTATCAACTACTCTAAGTCAAAATTTGCGGAAGCTAAAGTAGAAGACACGAGATAATTTTTGCGTAGGTTATCAATTAATAACCTACACGGAAGCCTTACGGCCAAAAAGAATAATCAAAACAAGTGTTGTGCTATTACAATGTTTAGCACCACAATAACATCAACACTAATACTAAAATACTAAATGTATGTTCTTACGAGCTAAGAGCATACAGAATCAAAACTATGGAATTAATCTGCAAAAGTACATCTATCTAATGAATGAATAGCACGAGTACTTATAGATAGACTATACTGGCTTGGATCCATAAATGTAGCAACTATACGGCCCATGTCTCCACAATTCTCGCAGTTTGTTGTGCTCCGCAAATCCGCCTGGAATTGTGGAACTACTTCAGTCAGTTGTTGACTCCGAGATTTGTGGAACAGAATTCCACTTCAGCATAAGATTCTCAACCGCCTTAGCGAGACTCGGTCTTCTCCCTAGTTTTCATAACCTCCAAATCTTCGCGTGTCTTTCAAGAGACGCCAAGTCAGCTTTCCACGTGGTTGTGGGTCTGGACGCTGAGTCATCGCCAAATCAGCTTTCCACGTGGCTGTGGATTTGGATGACAACAACATTCCTGTGAAGAAACACAAAAACACACATGTTAGGTCAACATTCCAAATAATATCAGACTTAAAAATACCTAACAGTTACTATACAGTGCAACACCACATATATATCTAATGAAAATTATGTGACTATAGAATGCAACAATAAATAAATAAACGGTGGTTTCTCTTTCCTTATTGTAGTTGCGTAATTTATGGAATTCATATCAATTTAAATATCCACCAAAACCGCCCAATAAAATAAGTACCGATTTACCAGAAATTCAAAAATTAAGGAGATAATTAAGGAATCAATTATAGCCATTAGATCCATTCAAATAGACGCTCCAGATCAATTTCTATTTCATATCATTTACCATATTTTTACCTGAAACCACCCTTATATATATATTGGTAGATATTTTGGTTCTCGACTTTTAACAAAATATTGCCTAAATCATCTAGAGTTATCAACTAGGGCTATTGGGTTTTGACTAAGAGGACATGCAAGTTCTTTTATAGACCGAGTCAAGTATCTTTATACACACAGAAATAAATATGCTAAAATAGAGGCATATAGCATTTCAGGCTGAAATCTCACAAGGTTCATGCTCACGAGATTGTTTTTTCGTCATACTCTATTATCCTAGAACGTGCTCAAGACATGCTCAAAATTCTTATTATCTATCATGCTCAAGATACTATATACAACATGCTGGCAGGACTCAGACTCAAGATAAAAGTAAAAATAAACACACGAGACTAAACAAAAGTGGGGGCATCTCCCACTCACACACTTTGTCATAGACAGAGTGTTAGACTAAGCTAGGTCCCCAAACAGAACTCAAAAAATAAAAATAAAAATAAAATAAAGCAAAACAAAACAAAAATAAACAAAGTACAACAAAAAGAGGAGAAAAATTAGGGGGAAGCTAGGGATACATGAATCCCACGTCGTCAAAATATGATTGTTGGGCTTTGTGGATCTACTGCAGTGTCTTGGCGATCCTCACCAAGTCATCAACGGGACTCTCCAAAAAGCTAGAACAAGCGAACTTCGCTAAGCCCTTTCCTAGGTGCCCTGGGGTTTCTTCACTAGATCCTCCACGACAGTGTATTTTAGTACAAAAAAATTGTAAATGGTTAGAATTTAAATATTATTATGTTGGTGTCTATTATTTGTCTTTTATAATATTTTCTGGCTATTTTGTATTTTTTGACTATTTTAGTATAAAAAATTTGTAAATGGCTAGAATTTAAATATTAATATGTTGGTGCCTATTATTTGTCTTTTAATAAACACTCTAAAATTTATTCCAAATATAATACTCCATCCGTCCACCAAAGATCTTCTCATGACCTGGCACGGGTTTTAATAAAATGGGTTGACTTGGTTGGTAAAGGGTAAAGTGATAGTAAATTGTAGTGAGTGGAGAATGGATCCCACAAAAGTTAGATGATGTGTAAGGTATTGTGAGAGGATAATGAGACCCACATTAAATAAGAGTGATGTACATTAATTTTTAGTTTCATTAATTAATAAAAATATTGCCTAATTAAATTAATTAATTGTCTAATTAATTTACTGCTTAATCTTACTTTACTGCGTAATTTACTCTCTAAATAAATGTTAGCTATCTCATTAATTAAGAAATTTAATAGCCTAATTTAATGTCTAATTAATTAACTGGAGAATTATTTATCAAATCAATGTTTAATTAAATTACACGTTATTACTAAAAGGATTAATTATTAATTAATTACTGATAACATAAATTCATTCACTAATTGTAACTAATTACTAAAATTCATTCATTTAAAGTTTGAGCATGGGGAAATCAGTAAAGACAAAAGCTGAAATTAAATGAAAACTGAAAGTAAATGAAAAGTAAAATGTAAAGCCAAAAGTTTGGAGGGAAATTAGTGATTACTAAATCCCTCCAACATTCCATAAATTGAAATTGAAGTTGAGAGCTTTAAGTACACGATAGTTTAAGTTATCAAAGTACATTCTCCAAACATTAAATTCACATTCACTACCAACTTAAATTCTCCAAACATTAAATTCACATTCACTACTAACTTAAATTCTCCAAACATGGAGTCAGGAAAGAGAAGCAAAAGACTGTCTAATGATCAAAGAAATGTCATAGCTCAATGGCTTTTACAAAACATTACAGCTGGAGAATTAGAACATGGGGCCCAATCATGAGCTGCAGCAAAATTCGGTGTGTCGAGGCGAACAATCTATACCTTCTAGATGGCAACAAAAAGGCAGCTCAAGAAAGAGGAGGCAGTGGACCTGAAATCGAAAAGGTTAGGTGTGAAACACAAGGATAAAATGAAATTAGACGTAGAAAAGGTTAGAACTCTTACCGTGCTTGAAATATCTTCGAAAGAAAGATGGCAAGTAAGTTAAATGGAAGCAAGAGTTTGCTTGGCAAATGGGTGCGTGAGAAGGAAATACGAGCACACACAAGCGCAATCAAACCATCTTTAACGAAAATGAACAAGATAGCGAGATTAAGATGGAGCTTGAGTCATCTAGACTCAAGTTTATTAGATGGAGCATTCAAGTTTCAAACAATGCATAATGTGGTTCACATAGACGAGAAATGGTTCTATATGAAAAGGACAACAGATAGATAATACCTCTTGCCTAAAGAAACAGATCCATATAAGCATTGAAATTCAAAAAGATTTATCACAAAAGTGATGTTTATGTGTGTTGTAAGCAGACCACAATTTGGCACACAAGGGGAGGTCATATTTGATGGGAAACTTGGTATATTCTCATTTACAAAATTGCAACCAGCAAAAAGGAACTCAAAGAATAGAGTTAGAGGCACCATGGAAACCAAACTCATACATTCTGTCACAAAGGAGGTCATGAAGGACTACTTATCAAGAAGGTGAGTTTTTTCAGATTTATACATGCACTATCATATTGTAAAGTCATCATTTAGTATTAATGCAGTTCTCATATTGTAGATTATACCAGCTATAAAGGCTAAATGGCCTCCCAATGCAAGCAAGCAAATAATCATCCAACAAGATAATGCAAAATCTCACATCAACCACACTGATCAAGAATTCATGGATGCGGAAAATTCAGACGGGTTCAAGATTAGTTTGGTATGTCAACCACCAAACAGCTCCGATACAAATGTTAACGATCTATATTTTTTTAGAGCTATTCAAAGTTTACAAGATGACAAGATAGCTAACTTTGTGGATGACATAGTGCAAAATGTAGAAGTTGCATTCAATGAGTTGTCAACAACAACTCTAAACAACGTTTTTCTAACTCTACAAGGTTGCTACATAGAGATAATGAGGGTGAGGGGCATCAATAACTACAAGATCCCACATATGAGCAAAGCCAAACACATTAGACAAGGAACACTTCTCGAGACATTAGAAGTTAGTGACAGACTGACTAGAGAAAGTTTGGAGTTATTGGACTTACAGATGATTAATGTGGGAGCAAGTTATAACATTGAACAGTTGAAGATAGTGTTTGGGTTGTAGGACAGTTGAGGATAGTTGAGAAAGGCAGTAAGGCAGAGTATAGAAAGTTTGGTTTTTTGGGTTGTGGAACAGTTGAAGGCAGTAAGGTAAATGTAGTACAGAAAGTTTGGTTTTTTGGTTTGTAGTACAAAAAGTTTGATTTTTTGGGCAGTAAGGCAGTTGAAACATGAATCTAAGGACTTGTTTACAGTATAAGCAACACAGTAGATAATCATGGTTGTTGTTTAGCATGTAAACTCTTTTTTTTGCCCCAATTCATTAAGTTATTACACCCTCAGAAAAATTTCATCATAGAGGTGATCAAACTGAAATGTCATTTAATCAACCTACACTTCTAGAAACATTACAGATTACAAGTGGAGGCAAAAATATTGTGATCTAGGGTTTCATCAAAACACCCTCAGTTGCACAACATCATTGGGTGATCACAACACAACCACATAAACAGAACATAACAGGCCACAAAAACACACTACCAATCACAATATATAACCTCCTAAACTTGAAAACTAGATTCATAGAGGTGGCAGTACTTAAATGACATTCATTAAGTTATTACATCCTCGGAAAAATTTTATCACAGAGGTGATCAAACTGAAATGTCATTTAATCAACCTACACTTCCAGAAAACTTACAGATTACAAGTGGAGGCAAAATATTGTAATCTAGGGTTTCATCACAACACCATTAGGTGATCACAACAATCACAACAGGCCAACAAAGCCTCATCACAGGACACAACCACATAATCATATCATAACAGGTCAACTACGCTTCACACATAATCATATCACATCATAGGCCAACTACGCCTCAAATTTAAACCAAAAGGTAAGAAATCGACCTGAGTCAGTCTAGATCAAGAAAATCAACAACTGAAGGGAACCTAAGAGCATCACAAGCTCTGAACCATGCCTTCTTCTCCTCATAACACCTTTTTTTCACAGATTCCTCATGCTCTGCTTCTCCTTCTCCCACCGTCCCTGCAACACAAAGAAAAACCTAAGTCAGAAGGCTAACAAAGAGGAACCTTAAAACTTACCCAAAATCTCAATCGTGTCAGTAGCAGGCTCCACCACTAAATCCACCGGAGTTTCTTCAACCACAGTGTCAGAGGATGAGAAAAACCAAGAAGGTTCCATCCACAACTCTCCATAGATGGATTCAGTAGACGTAGTCAGTGGGGTAGAACCTGAAGACCCCTCCATAAAAGGAGATGATGGTAGGGGTAGAGCTTCTACTAACAGAGAAGGGGAGGAGATGGGAGAGGAAATGGCAGAGATGGGAGGAGATCTAGGGTTTGAGGCAGGAAGTGATCGAGGAGAGGAGGGAGATGGATACATTGTGATAATGGAGGAGATGTAGGGTTTGAGGCGTCAATTGATTTCGGCGCAGAAGGTAGGTGAGATCTAGGGTTTGAGATGGTGATAATGCTCTTGAACAGCATAGGGAGATACGAGTGAAGATGATAGTGGGATGGGTTAATGGATTTTGGGGTAGGTTGGATTTAATTAGTTGTTAGTAATGGGTTAGGTGTTAGGTTAGATTAATTAAGTGTTAGTGGGTTAGTTTGGGCTTAAGTTAGATTAATTAAGTTTGGGTTAAATTTAGAATAATTAGGTTTGGGCTTAATTAGATTAATAAGGTTTGGGCTTAATTAGATTAATTAGGTTGGGTTAGTATATTAAGATGATTAATATATGTGGGTCCATTAATGGCATTTAAGAAAATAATATTTGATTGTAAGGATAGATGGGTAAAATAGAGGGGTTGCCAAAAATAGAAAGAAAGTGGGAAGAAACTTGGTGGACGGACTAAAAAGGAAATGTGGGAAGAAACTTGGTGAACGGAGGGAGTAATAAAGATCTTAATCAGATCAGTCACGGAAAATATATTAATTAATTATAGATGTCAGCATGCTTTAATTAATTAATGGATATTGAATCTTAAACGTGGAAAAAGATTTATTAAAAAGGATATACAATTCGTAATATAGATTGATATGAAATAGTTCAATATTTATATTATAGTGGAGTCGGTAAATACTAATATATAATCAATTTAATATAATAAATTTTTGGATAATTATTGGTTGTTGGAAAGATAGATTTCATAATTATTCATTAAGGATTTGTTGGAGATATTAAATGATTTGATTATTATAATAGAGATTTGATCTTATCCTCATTGGAAAATCTAACCTTGCCTGCATCACCTATAAATCGGGGAGGGAGATGAAAAATATAGCACCCCTTACAGTATTTATCGTCCTTCATCTTCTATAGGCAAAACTCGATAGAATATTGTCCACGAGATATTTTGGTTGTAGGCGGGTCAGATGTTAGAAGTTTTTAAGGTTGAACTTCGATTCATGCATGACTCAGACGGTGAACATTCGTACGGTGAATATTCAGTCGATGGAGATCAGACGAAACTACTGTTCGTATGTAATATGGTGGAGTTCTAGCCATCTGCACCTATTCGAATTCTTAGTCCACGGAGAAGGTAAAATTCAATCACTTAGGAGCATTCTAGAACTCATTTATTTCATATTTTATCTTATTCAAATTTATACATGTTTTACTTGATATGATATGTGTTTAGAATGAGGTATTTATACATGTTTTATTTAATTTATCATATATGTGGATCATGTGTATTTGCGAGCTCCTCCATCGGGCTCCATCACATGTGAAATTTCTTATATTTATTTTTAACAGTCGTGCTACATTAAAATTGTGAAAAAAATAATAATATCTTCGTCTCAACTAAGATGAGATGTTTCTTTTTTGCACATGTTTATTATTTTAAATGAGTGCAATAAAGTAAATTTATAAGTTGTTTGATAAATTATTACTATAAAAGGAAACAATTAATCAATTGAGACCAAGGGCGGTCGCAAAAAAAAATTCGAGGTGCTCTACTATATTTTCTTCAAGAATAGTGGCCCGCCACGGAAAGGGTGTAAACAAGTAAAGCAGAGACGAATACTACTACGTTCGGCTCATTTATAATATTAAGGTCTTTGAGCTCAGCTCAAACTTTTGATATATTGTTTGAGCTCGATTCGAAATATAATTATTGAGTTCGAATTCCACTTGTGGGATGCTCGATGAGATTGTTTTCGAGCTTGAGCTTGAGCTCGGCTCATTTAATGTTCATATTAATAGTTTTCGAGTTCGAGTTCGAGTTCGAGTTCGAATTTGACTCGAGCTTGAACTCGAACTCGTATAAATTTTTATTTTAACAAAATAAGTTATTTTAACTTAAGGCTCGACTAATTAAATGTTCAATTAAACCTGGAGGTTGTGAACAAACAAACTAAAACCGATACATGCTCGATAAAATTATTGAGAAATGATGCTCAAACTCGGTTCGTTTAGTATCGAGTCGATCTCCGAACAAACTTTTTTTGAATTGAGACTCAAATAGACGATGAATTCTCTAAAAGAATAGGAAATATCTTCCATTACGATTTCTTTTAAAATTGAATACCCAATTTAAGTTATTAGACTTGAATTATTTATGTTAAGACTGTGTATAATAATAAAATTTGGGCTTTATTTAATTAAATGATTTATTTTAATTAATTTTGATTAATAGAATAATTAAATCCTGATTAACAATTATTAACTTAAAATGATTATTTAATTAGGACTTAACGAGGCCATTGGCGATTCAACACAACTAATTTTTGAATGACTGGAATGGCAATAAAGCTATTTGTGTCACGGCGAAAGGTGCTATATCAAAAATTTATCAACGGAAAAAACTAAAAAAAAAATTTGATGGGGGGTGCTTCAGCCCACCCTAGCAACCCCTTACATCCGCCACTGATTGAAACATTCCAAAAAATGAATACGTTTCATTTTAATTAGAACAGATAGAGTACGCTTTTAACTAAATTTGTATGAACCATATGTTTGAGAAGGATTTTATTAATTTAATAGTTTTATTGTTAGGGATATCAAAATAGCCCGCGGGTACAGGTACCCGTGGATACCCGACTTTAATGGGGCGGGTATGGGGGAAGAAAATCGAGAACGGATGCGAGTATAGGTTCATACATTTGTACCTGAATCGGGTATGGGGCAGGTACGGGGATACATATCCCTGCCCCGAACCCGCCTTGATAAATTTATATAATATATAATTGAAAATGGGCATAACCCAAAATACCAATTTTTAATAAGTAAAAAAAAATACTCACTTAAAAACAAAAGATAAAAATTACCCATTTATATGAGCACATGAGGAAATTCATCATGTGCTTATGTATTTCATTTCACAAAATAGTTTTATTAACATGAGTACATGAGAAAATTCCTCATTTTATCATGAAAAAGTGGGTATTTTTTATCTTTTATTTTTAAGTGGATATTTTTTTTATGAGCTCTTTTAAAAAATACTCAATTCTAATAAAACTTTATTCATTCTACCCACTTTTATAAAACTTATCACTCTATACCCATTTTGATGCAATAAGTCAATTATACCCTTAATATTTTTTAAAATTAATAAACAAAACTCATATATTCTTAAATCCATATTGTCACTTTCATTCATCCATCTTTCTATTTTCTCTTATCATTGTTAATCTCCATAACTGGTATTTTTTTTTCAAAGCTCTATAACTTCTGCCACTTTTCTTTAGTTACATACATTCAAATCATTCATATCTTGATTTTTTTTTTCTCCAACAATGGCTAAATCATCAACAGTCACACTACCTCATCTCCACCCATTGTCGTTGCAGCTCGATTGCAACAACTATAATTTTTGGAAGAATTTATTTGCCACCACCGTTCGTGGCTTCAGCCTGGATGAGATACTCCTCATTCGCAATCCCCCGATGCAGTTCTCCACCAAAAACTCCACAAATCCTACGGTTGATTACCAAATTTGGTTGTGCAAGAATCAGTACCTCTTTAGTTGGCTCTTTGCCTCGATTTCTCATTCTGCTCTTGTCAATGTATACACAAATTGGGCAACAATTTAATGTATAAATAGTACACAATTGATATAATTTATACACGGTCAGTTGCACAGTTGTAATTTTAGGTACACACTACACGATAATGTTAAATATGCAGATGATATAATGCATGATTGCATATGTATATGGTGAATACATTTGATTTATTTTTAAGTAACCAAAATTTAATTCATATATGTGTACATGTACAGGGGCATGAATGTGTTTCTAAGTACATGGTCGTAGGCACAACTTATGGCACAGTTGCACAAATGATACACGATTGAATGAAATGTTTATATTTTTTTATTGCACTATTTACGTGATTAATTGTTCGCTTACATGTATATACTTTCGAATAATTGCAGCCCAAATTTTTGTGATTGATACATAAACTTCAGAATTATAGAGGACGTATAAATTTGTAATGCTCTCCTTCCATATTGAAGGAGATCAGTACGTGTTTGATGAGATTTGAATGTCAAAATATTGTAGACATTTTGATGAGTAAGAATTTATGTCGTTTTATTAAGATCGACTAACATCTCGTGTTGATCAAATGTCTTAAACTCCCTCAACTAAAGTAATAGAGATGATAATGTTGACTTGAGCACAGTTGGGGTTGTACGGTTGTTTATTCATGTACGATTTGGATTACACGGTTGGATTATTGATATACCATTTACAAATTATATTTATTTTTCTATTTTTTTCGATGGTGGTGGAAGATGTCTTGGCAGCGTATTGTGATACGTCACAGTAGATTCATGAGATCAATTGAATTACGTAGACGGAGATGAGATATTTTTATACATGTCATTGGATCAAATTTCTCGTGAAAATCTAATAAGATATTTGTGAGCAAGTGAATAATGACAAAAATTTAACTATTTGTTGTTTTACCTCACAAAGATGAATGATAATCATAAATAAAAAGGTTTCTTTGAAGAATGATACAAATTTGCTTTGATTACTCATGAAATCAAAAAGATGATTCGGTTGTGTATGTGATTCAGAAATGCATTTCACCATATGCACATTACATCAATAAAAATGTGCATCAAATGAGGCTAATTTAGATCAGATTGTACCGCATGTGGATAGGTCTGAGCCATTTGAGGATTTTCTAGTCCTCGGATGATGACTTAAGAGACATAAGACAATGATGAAGATGATGAGAGACGTAAATAGAAATTTAATTCACTATCTCATGAATTCAGTGCTTGGGTTCACAAACTAAGAAGAATTGTAACATTTGTCGTTATTCATATTACGACATTAAAAAATGTTTGGTGCAGTCTTAGATGAATAAATATGATACTTTTATTGTAATTTTGAATTTTATTTTGGAATTTTGGAATTAAATCCGGCATAGATGGAAGGAAAATAAGGTGTTCTACAAAATCTACACGAATTAGCTACGCGAATAGTTGTTTTACATTACACCGTTACACGGTTGCACGGTTAAGTGTTTGTCGTGTACCCTAGCCGTGTATTCATTTCAAATATCGTTTAATTTGATTTACATACATTTTATTACATATATATTGTATATTATTTCGAAAAATATTAATATTATTCATAAAAGATTTATAATTAGTCATTCAATTTTAAGAATAAACAACTTATAATTGTTGTATGATGCATCATTAGTATAACGAGATTGATATGATATAGTCACATGCGGACATGTATAATATACATTGTACTAAAACATTCACATGATCAACACAATAGATAAATAATTTAATTATTAGCATTGGTAGCTATTATTAACACATATAAGACATAAATTGTTCATAAATTAGTGAATTAGACATCATGAATCAAAAAAAAAATCTCAACTCAATAGCTACATAGTTAGACACAATAACAAATCAAATTTTTTGGAGTCATGTTGATCAACACGTGATGTTAGTCGTTCTTAATAAAACGACATAAATTCTTACTCTTCAAAGTGTCTACAATATCTTGACATTCAAATCTCATCAAACACGTACTGATCTCCTTCAATATGGAATGAGAGCAATACAAATTTATACGCCCTATATACTTCTGAAGTTTATATTTCAATCACGAAAATTTGGGCTGAAATTATTCGGAAGTATATACATGTAAGTAAACAATCAATCATGTAAATAGTACAATAAAAAAATATAAACATTTCATTCAACCGTGTATCATTTGTGCAACTGTGCCAAAAGTTGTGCCTACAACCATGTACTTAAGAACACATGCATGCCCATGTACATAGGGGTGAGCATTCGGATTTCGGTTCGGATTTTTGCCCAATCCGAACCAATCCGAATTTAGTGTAAAATCCGATCCGATTCGAATCTGAAAATCCGAAATTTTATAAAAAAATCTGATCCGATCCGAAAAATCCGAAATTTGTCAAAAAACCTGAAACCCTCCAAAAATTCAAAAATTCGAAAATCTGAAAATCCAAAAATCTAATTGTTTCATTACAATAAACAACATAAATACTAAATCATATAATATTACAATGGACACTACCAATAAAACCCAAAGTTTCTAACTTCAAGATCATCCAATCATATATCTTCATAGCTTCCAAGTTTCAAAAATAATATATATATATATATATATATTATTTCGGATTTCGGATTATTTCGGATTAAAAATAATCCGATCCGAAAATCCGAATTTTCCCAAAATCCGATCCGATCCGATCCGAAAATCCGAAAGATCCGAACCAAATTTATTATTTCGGTTTGGTTCGGTTCGGATGTTCGGATTTCGGGTATTTTGCTCACCCCTACATGTACATGCACACATATGTGAATTAAATTTTGGTTATTTAAAAATAAATCAAATGTATTCACCTTATACATATGCAATCGTGCATTATATCATCTGCATATTTAACATTATCGTGTAAGTGTGTACCTAAAATTACAACTGTGCAACTGACTGTGTATAAATTATATCAACTTTGTACTATTTATACATTAAATTATTGTTGAATTGTGCGTATACACTAACAAGAGCAGAATGAGAAATCGAGGCAAAGAGCCAACTAAAGAGGTATTGATTCTTGCACAACCAAATTTGGTAATCAACTGTAGGATTTGTGGAGTTTTTGGTGGAGAACTGCATCGGTGGATTGCGAATGAGGAGTATCTCATCTAGGCTAAAGACACGAACGGTGGTGGCAAATTGATTCTTCCAAAAATTATAGTTGTTGCAATCGAGCTTCAGCAACAATGGGTGAAAATGAGGTAGTGTGACTGTTGATGATTTAGCCATTGTTGGAGAAAAAAAAAAGATATGAACGATTTGAGTGTCTGTAACTGAAGAAAAGTGGCAGAAGTTATAGAGATTTGAAAGAAAAAAAAAAAAAAACCAGTTATGGAGATTAACAATGATAAGAGAAAATAGAAAAATGGATGAATGAAAAATATGAATTTAAGAACATATGAGTTTTGTTTATTAATTTTAAAAAATATTAAGGATATTATTGACTTATTGCATCAAAATGGGTATAAAGTGATAAATTCTATAAAAAATAGTAGAATGAATAAAATTTTATTAGAATTGGATATTTTTAAAAAGAATCCTTTTTTGAAACGGTTGCAGGGACGGAAAAGTAATACCCGCCCAAAATCTACCCAGTTGCCATCACTAATGCAGTCTCATCGACCGTGCATGATTCTATCGTGCATCGTTCTCTATCATAGTTGACGAAGGTATTTTCAAGAAGACAAAAATATTAGGTATTAGAATAATATTATTATGCACATTTATTAATTATGATGACTAGACACACAATACGAGAAAGTAGAAGCAAATGACTTTATGATCCAATTTTTAATCTTTACTGTCACTGTAATTTCACTTTTCAATATAAAATCGACACAACGTTAGCATACATTTACGTTAGCATACATTGTCACTTTATAATAAAAAAAAACTATATTCGATGTCACGATAATGACACCAACATATAGTAATTTAATATTAGGAAAAACTAAAAATATATATTTATGGTACTAAGTAACCAAATTTATCACGGAAGTTAAAAAAAAATAAAATATTATGTTAAATAAAAATAGATGTTAGTATTTTAAATGTAAAATTTTGTCCTATTTTAAAAAATGATCTCCCTTAATGAAAAGACCTCATAAAAAATATAATCACTGTTAACACAATACATGATCGATCGCTGATTTTCGAGGTGAGATTTGCACGATGGTTAGGGAATAAAAGACAAGGGATTTACGTGGTTCGACTTTTAATGAAGTCTACGTCCACGGAGAGGAGAGCTCTTTTATTATGAATTTGTTGAGAGCTGAAATATAGATTACAGTGTGAATGAATGACTGAGTTTTTCCTTTTTTCTTTAATCTAGCTTTAATCTGACTATTTATAGATAACAGAGGCGGTTTGTGGCTATTTATAGTAAGTGGGCCGCGGTAAATGGGCTGCCGAGCTGCTCTTGGGCTGATCCGCTAAAGTTGGGCCTCTGTTGGGCCTTATCAGCAGGCCACATCCTATCACATCCCCCCCTCAAGAGAAGATCGGCACCGAGGTGGAGATCTTGACGAGGTGGGTGTGTTGGACGAAGTGAAGATCTGGACGAGGTGGAGATCTTGTAGTCGCCGAGGTCGAAGTGAATCTCTGGCTGAAGCCGAGGTAGAAGTGAATCTCTGGCTGAAGCCGAGGTAGCAACCGTGGTGGTGGAAGACAGCTGTTGTAGAGGGTTGTGGGTGACAAGTGTCGCCCTTCTGTTGGAGGAGCCGAAGAGGCGGGATTTCGAAAAAAGGCGGTTAGGAAAAGGTGAAGTGATGTCTATAAAGGCTTCCTTTGGAAGCTAACAAACACTTTTCACTTTTCGTAACCCTAGTTTCACTTTCACATCTGCAAAAAGCTTTCAAACTTTCTGCCATTGTCGACTTCAACCCCGAGAAATTTCATTCGCATTTTTCTACCAAGTAAGTTCCTGTGATTATGGCTACTGCTTCCACTTCTTCTTCTGCCTTTTCTGTTTCTGCCTAGGAGTGTTTCGGCGAGGGTCACCGCGAGGGTTTTTACCCGAGCGGCTTTACCCCCTATTCCTCAACTTATAGAGTACCCCCCTTTGGCTGGGTCGGAGGCTGCCTTGGAGTGCGCCTCAATTATGAGTGAATCCCACATGTCCAACCTAGCTAGAAAATTTTGTTTTCCCGATTCTGCAGAGTTTATTTTACCTAGGGCGGAGGATAGAGGTTGTTCCCCTCCCGTAGGGTTTTTTACTATGTACGAAGATTACCTTTACTTCGGTCTTCGTCTGCCATTACATCGTATTTTTGTAGAGCTTTTGGATAGATTCGAGCTTCCCTTAGGTCAGTTTGCGCCTGCTTCCATTAAGCAGGTAATAGGTTTTTGTGTCGAGGTCGGTCGCCGAGGTGGACCGATGTCGCTGGAGTCTTTACTCCATTTTTTTAGAGTAAAGCGGGGGCCAACTGGGTGGGTATATCTCTCACCTGTAAATAAGTTCAAGTTGGTCACCCCATCCAAAGTATCGAACTGGCAGAAGAAGTTCTTCTTCTGCCGAGCTGAAGGCGTGCCCCTCCATGGCTGGTCGGCGGCCAAGTTTGGCCCGCAACTAAGGGTGGATCCAGTCGGGGAGCTCGAGACGAGCTTGATGGACCTCGGCGCCGTCAAAAGGACTTACGCCGAGGAGGAGCTGTCGAGGCACGGGCTGAGCCCATGTGACACCCTGGCCGACGTGGATCCGGGTGAGGCTCCGTAGTGTAGTTTGTCTTCGTTATCCGAACTAGTACTTTGACTTCGTTTATCCGAACTGGACTTTAATGCTTTGCTTTTCTTCTGTAGTGGATCCTGAGGTTCTCCAAGCGGCTCTGGAGAAGAAAAAGAAGAGGAAGAGGGTCTCTTCAGCCGCTGAGACGCCTCGCCATGACTCGGCGAAGAAGATTGCTGCCGAGCAGCCACCGTTGGTGATCGAGGTGGATTCGCCTCGGAAGGAGGTGGCGGAGAGGTCGGGGGCGCGGATGGATTCACCTCGGAAGCGCCCCCCTGGGCAGGATACGTCTCGGGTGGCGTCGATCTGCGAGGTAAGTGTAGATTCATTATTCTTCTCTCCCCTTTTCTTTTCTCTTAGCTGAATCTAATGTTTTCATGCAGGCGGCGGATGTGGCGATGGAAGGACTGCAAGCCCTGGCGAACTTCGTCAATAGCGGGGTGGAGCAAGTCCGGGGGCTGTCCGCCGAGCTCGAGGCGGCGAAGGCAGAGGCGGCGAGGGCGGAGGAGCAAGAGGCGAGGACCCTTACGGAGCTATTGGCTGCCGAGAGGAAGTCTGCCGGGTTGGAGGCCGAGGTGGCGAGGCTAAGGGCCGAGGCGGAGGGGCTAAGGGCCTCGCTGGTGGAGGAGCGGGAGAGGGTGGCTGGGGCGGTAGCCGAGCAGGGCGGTGTGCTACGAGCTCTCACGGAGCGGGTCTTCCGCTCCAAATACTTCGGCACCGCGGTGGCTCAGTTGGTGGGTGCCATGAGTACGCCGATTACTTCGGCAGCGCTCGACCGAGTCGCCAAGGATTACCCCGAGCTTGATAAAGTCAAGTACGGGTATGAGAAGGTGACAAAGGAAGACATGCTGCGGGAGTACGCCGAAGTACTCGTGGAATGCACATCGGTGATCCCGGTGGTCGAAAGGTTGGCGCAGGAGAGGACTCTGCTCTGCGAGAGGGTAGTTCGGGGCTGCCCTATTGACCGAGATGACAAGCTAGAGGCCATCATCGCCGAGCTGTCGAAGGACGCCGCTGCCGATGCCACTGGAGGGGACGTGGAGGCTGGGGGTGCCGAGCAAGAGGTCGGTGCGGATGACTCATAGTTCTTTTTTCTCTTTTTTTTTTTTAGCTTGTATTACGTCGCTATTAGGGCGGCGCTTTTTCCACATGTATATAAAGTATCTTTTTCTTGAACTGTGTCTTTTGCTGAACTGCTTACTTTTGCTTTTGTAGTCTGCTTTTGACTTCTCCAATACTTCACATTTTGAAGAACAAATAAACGAGCTTCGTCGTGCTGCCGAGGCTGCCGAGGTCGAGGCCGCGTGTTGGAAAAGCCGAGCTGCCAACATCGAGGCCGAACTCGAGGCGAAGCTTAGGTCGGCACAGGAGAAGCTCGACGAGGAGCATGCGAGGTTTTTGGAGCTGGAGGATAAGTTTAAGCAGGTCGAGGACGACCTTAAGACCTTCAAGGCGGTATCCGAGGAGCATGAAGAATACGAGGACCGTATACACAGAAGTGGTGGCCTGACCATATACGAGGTCTCTACACAAATAAAGGAGGTCCGAGCTCGAGCAAGGGAGTACCGAGAAAGGTATGGCGATGACTCCTGGCAAGTTCGCGAGCAGGAAGAGGCGCTTCTCAAGCTCGGATCCATGTATAAAATTATTCAGAAGAGGAACCCGAGGCTGAAGAGGTGGATCGAGTCTAAGAAGGCTTCACTCGAGGCTTCCTCTTCGGGTCAGTTGGAAAGGAGCTCGGCTGGCGCTCCCCCCCTTACTTTGGGTCGAACTCGAGAAGAGACTCTTGCCATCATGTCTCGAGGTGGAGGGCGGCGCACTTCAGGCGGCCGAGGTCGAGCTGTGCCTCCAAGCCGAGGTCGATCTGCACCTCCAGGTCGAGGCCGAGGTGGTTTTGGCCGTGGTGAGGGGATGGCCTTTTTGGATACGGTGCTCGGTCATGGTGGCGCCAGTTCGAGCTCGGGTTTGGGTTTTGTGGAGAAGTACCTTAGTTTTAGTGGTAGGTCTCCGGGCTCGGACCCTCCAAGCTGATTGTAATATGTACTTATGAAATAAAATACAATACAATTTTCCTTGTCATTACTTCTCTAAAGCTCTACTCAATTTGTGTAATCAAGTTTGCTTCAAATTATTGTGATGACTGGCTCGTACTTCGTAATCGCTTCGTTTGATACCGAGGTTTTACTTCGTCTAAAGGTGAAGTTTGAGACTTCGGGTAACTGAAGGCAAAGTTTTGAGACTTCGGGTAGCCACTTCGTTTAGGAACGAAGTTTGGGCTTTCAAGTTCCTTATTTGTCGATTTAATCGATAGGAGTGGTCTCCTCACACGCGCTTGACTTCACCACTTCGTCTGAAGTCGAAGTTTTGGCTTTGAAGTCCCTTATTTGTCGATGTAATCGATAGGAGTGGTCTCCTCGCGCGGTTGACTGCTACTCTCAATTTGGAGTTTTAGCTTGACTTGGATCTAATGCAGTATGTATACAAAAAATGTTTCACAAAAGAACTTAATAAAATCCGAACTACATAAATTACAAATAATATTTCTTTAAATGAGAAATATGCCAAGTTCGGGGTATTGGCTCCCCAGATAAGTGGACGAGCTTATATGAGCCTTTGCCGAGGACATCTTGGATTTGATAAGGACCTTCCCAGGTGGCTTCAAGTTTACCGAGCTTCTCTGCCTTACTAACTTCGTTATTTCTGAGAACGAGGTCGCCTATTTGAAACTGTCGATGTTTCACTCGAGTGTTATAATACCGAGCTACTTGTTGTTTATACCGAGCTTCTTGTATGTAGGCTCGTTCTCGTTTTTCCTCCAACAAGTCCAAATTAGTTCGGAGGCCTTCTTCATTGGCATCGGTTGTGAAGTTTATAGTTCGGGGGCTCGGCAAACCGATCTCCACTGGGATTACTGCCTCGGTTCCGTAGACGAGGCTGTATGGTGTTTCTCCATTGGATGTCCGAGGTGTAGTTCGGTAGGACCATAGGACTTGGGGTAAGTTTTCGGCCCAATCTCCCTTGGCTTTGTCGAGACGAGTCTTTAAACCTTTGACTATTGTCCGGTTCGTGACTTCGGTCTGACCATTCGCTTGAGGGTGCGCTACCGAGGTGAATTTCTGCTGGATATTGAGCTCGTCACACCATTCTTTAAATGCCTTATCCGTGAATTGAGTTCCATTGTCCGAGACGAGTATGTGAGGTACACCGAAGCGACAAACTATATTCTTCCAAACGAAGCTAAGGGCCTTTTTGCTCGTAATTTTTGCAAGAGGCTCGGCCTCTACCCACTTCGTAAAATAGTCGATGGCGACTATTAGGAATCGTAGTTGGCCGGGGGCCTGCTCAAAGGGACCGACAATGTCTATCCCCCATCGCATGAAAGGCCAGGGGCTTTGCATGGTGGTTAGCTCGGTTTGAGGTACCCTCGTTATTGTTGCATGAATTTGGCACTTCGGACATCTTTTGACGAGGTCGACTGCGTCTTGTAGTATGGTCGCCCAGTAGTATCCCCATCTCATAATCTTTCTAGTTAAAGCCCGAGCTCCGACGTGACTGCCACAGGATCCTTCGTGCACTTCGCGTAATATGTAGTCCGCTTGATTGGGTCCCGCGCACCTTAGAAGAGGTTGAAGATATGATTTTCTGTACAATACTCCCCGATCTAAGACATACTTGACTGATTTGTTCTGAAGCTTCCGAGCTTCAATTTTATCATCAGGGAGTTCGCCTCTTTCTAAATAATCCTGAAGTGGTGTCATCCAGCTCGGCTCGTCATCGATTACTGCGTTCACTTCGGCTTCCTCTATACTTCGGGTTGTAACTTCTTCTATCGGAGAGGCCGTGGATGACGACGCGAGCTTGCTTAATGCATCAGCTCGGTCGTTTTCGCCTCTCGGGATTCGTATCAACTCGAAGTATGAGAAGCTTTCTTGTAAAGTTCTGACCTTGTGGAGATACTTCTTCATCCTTTCACCTCGCGCTTCGTATTTTCCGAGGACGTGGCTCACTATGATTTGGGAGTCACTGTAGACTTGGATGGCCCGTAGCTGAAGGCTTTGCGCGAGGCGAAGTCCGGCTATTAGAGCTTCGTATTCCACTTCGTTATTGGTGGTTGGGAAGCTTAACCGTAAAGCATAAGGGATTTGTTTCCCTTCCGAACTGATGAACAAAACTCCAACTCCGCTTCCCTTTTTGCCCGACGCTCCATCGACATAGACTTTCCAACAATCTATGGGGGGCGTCTTCGGCATTTTCTCTTCGATATTCTCCTCGGTAGGTTTGGTAAGCTTCGGAGGCTCGGTGAATACTGCTTCCACCAGGAAATCTGCCAGCGCTTGCCCCTTGATAGCTTGCCGAGGTGCAAAGGAGATTGTGTGCTCGCCAAGTTCGACCGCCCACTTGGCGATTCGCCCCGAAGCTTCAGGCTTCGTAAGCACTTGCCGAAGTGGTAGGTCGGTCAATACTTGTATCGAGTGAGCATGAAAATATGGTCGAAGTCGTCTTGCAGCATTCACCAGGGCAAGTGCGACCTTCTCCAGAGGTTGGTACCTTGTTTCTGGCCCTTTTAGAGCTCGGCTTATGAAGTATATGGGTAATTGCCGAGGTCCTTCTCGAACTAAGACTGCACTTATTGATTCATCTGAGGCGGCGAGGTATAGGGAAAGTACCTCGTCTTCCTTTGGGACGGATAAAGTGGGCAAGTTGTCGAGGTACTTCTTCAAATTCTCGAAGGCGGATTTGTGCTCGTCATTCCATTCGAAGTCTGGAGCCTTCTTCAGGATCTTGAAGAATGGGAGTTGCTTCTCGGCTGCTTTAGATAGGAATCTGCTTAGCGCGGCCAAGCAGCCCGTCAACCGATGCACGTCGTGTACTGACTTCGGCGCTTGCATCTCCTGGACGACCTTAACTTTTGCTGGATTAGCTTTTAATCCTTCGCGGGAAACCCAACACCCTAGGAATTTTCCGGAATGGACCATAAAAGTACATTTTCCTGGGTTTAACTTTAGGTTCACCTCGCGGAGCAGTTTGAAGACGACCTGGAGGTTGTTTAAGGTAGTGTTGGCTTTTTTGCTCTTGACAACGATGTCGTCGACATATACTTCAACAATATGACCGATGTGAAGTTCAAATATTTTGTCAACCATCCTTTGATATGTAGCTCCAGCATTTTTGAGTCCAAAGGGCATCTTCTTATAAGCGAAAATGCTGAAGTCTGTAACAAAGGCTGTCTTCGGAGCGTCCTCGGTATTCATAAGGACTTGATGGTAGCCTTTGTACAGATCAAGAAAACTAAAAACCTCGTGACCGACGAGGGCTTCTACTTTCTTATCAATGTTGGGGAGGGGGTAACAATCTTTGGGGCAGTGTTTATTGAGGTCGGTATAATCAACACACATGCGCCATCCCCCTACTTGCTTCTTCACCATCACGGGGTTGGCCAACCACGTCGGATATTTCACCTCGAATAGAATATCGGCTCGTTGTAGTTGGCGTACCTCGTCGCGTATTACCTGATTTCTTTCGGCAGCGAAGGCTCGTTGCTTTTGCCGAACTGGTTTCACCTCGGGGTCGATGTTGAGGTGGTGAGTTATAATATCTGGTGATACCCCGGTCATGTCTAAAGGTGACCAGGCAAAAATGTCTTTAAACTCCCGAAGTAGTTGAATAACTTGACCTCGGAGTTCTGCACCCCCGACGAAACCGACCTTGACGACCTTGGACACGTCGTTTTCATAGAGTACGACGTCTTCAAGAGGTTCTGCAACAGACGAGGTCGACTTTGGCATGCCGGGGTTCTGTAATTGCTATGCTTGAGGATGTTGTACACCAGAACCTCGGAGTGCGACCTGCATGTACTCCTTGGCCTGTGTTTGATTTCCCCGAAGCGTGATAACTCCATTTTTTGAAGGTATTTTGATCATCAAATGGTAGGCCGAGCAGACTGCTCTTGTCGCTATCAGCCAATCTCTGCCTAATATAATGTTGTAGGGAGAGTTGGCTTTGACGACGAAGAAGTGGATTATCTTTGTAGTGGATAATGGACTTCGTCCTACCGTCACGGGGAGTGAGATCGTTCCATCTGTTGAGGTCTCCCCTTGTGTGAAATTCTTCAATGGAATGGGTGCTGGTTTTAAGCGCGCTTCTTCGATGTCAAGTTTGCCGAAGCAGCCTTTGAAGAGCACGCTGACCGAGGCTCCACTATCAATAAAAACCCGGTGTACCAATTTGTTAGCCACCACGGCTTCGATAATAGTGGCATCTTGATGAGGCGAGGCATGAGGGACAGGGTCGTCATTAGAGAAAATAACAACCTCGTCCTTTTTGAACCTTTTGTGTGAAGGCTCTTCCGAGGGTCGGTTTCGAGCTTCGGCCTTCAGCGACGACCTTGTTGAACCTTGGGGCACTCCGATGATGGCGGTGATGACTCCATCATACTGAGGTTGATTCTCGTCATCGTCTTCGTCATCATGTCTTGACCTTTTCTCTTGGGGTTTGCAATTTTCTCCCCTATTCCTTCGTTTGCCTTTGCCCCGAGGTTGAGTCTCCGGTTGGTTTTGACCTCGGTATCTTCCAAGAGTGCCATCTTGTGTTAGGCGGTCGATTTCCGAGGCAAGATTGCGACACTCCTCGGTGTCATGGCCGTGGCCGCCATGGAACTCGCAGTATTTATCCCATGATCGTCTGCTTGATCCAGTTCGGGATAGCGGTGGAGGTCTCTGGAACAGGTTTGCGTGAAGCTCGTAAATTTCCGCCCGAGATCTATTTAGCGGAGCGAACCGATCTGGCTCCTGGTTAGGCCGAGGTCCGAGGCGAGATGCTAATGGACCTCGTTGGATTCTTTCAAGAGCACCTCGTCGATGCTGCCCTTGATCAGCTCGTTCTTCCCTTCTCTTTTTATCCTGACCTTCAGGTCGGTCAGTGGCTCGTTTCTTCCTGTCTGCCTCATCCGCTTCGGCAAATGCATCAACAATCCTCCATAGCTGTTTGGAGGTTTGGGGGCGCTCTTTCACGAGCTCCCTGAAAAGTGTGCCGGAGTGAATGGCGTTTTGAAACGCCGAAATGAGGACATCGTCTGAAAGGCGATCGACCTTGAGGCTCTCATTGTAGAACCGAGCTAGGAAGTCGCTAATAGATTCTCCTCGTCCTTGTTTTAGGGTAAGGAGTTGGGCCGAACTCATTTTTGCTTCGGCTTTTTGGAAGAAACGTCTCTCAAAAGCATCTAGAAGGTCGGCGTATGACCCTATGCTGCTACGAGGGAGGTTGTCAAACCACTTCCGTGCATTGTCCATCAACAATTCGGGGAAGACTTTGCACATATAAACATCCTCGGCCAGTCCCTGGTTCAGCATATTATACTGATATTGCGACAGAAAGTTGCTCGGGTCGCAAGAACCGTTATAGGGCTTGATTGGCGGGACCCTGTATGCTGAAGGGAGTGGTGTGTAGAGAATTTTGTTGGTGAAGGGGGTAATGATTCTGCTGTAAACACTGAATCTTCCCTCTCGGTGGTTGTTCTCGTCACGTCGAGAATGGTCGACGTTTCGACAAGGTGGCGTCCTCTCTCTTCGGTATTCCTTGTCACGTCGGTAATGGTCGACGTTTTGACGAGGTGGAGTCCTTCTTTGGTGCTCCTCGTCACGTCGGTAGTGGTCGACGTTTTGACGAGGTGATGTTGAGCCTCGCCGAGGTGAAGTAATGTTGCCTCGGCGGTTATGCGGTCTTCGGAAGACCTCATCATCTCTTTCCTCAGCAATTTGCTCCGAAGCTTGGGGTCGTTGTGATAGACCTGCTTTATCGTCTTCGCACTGACCTCGTTGTTGATGTTGTTCGGCGAATTTAAGGAAATCTTGCTCGTGAAGATCTAGATATGCTTTGAGCGCATCGCCGAGCAGAGGTTGAAGTGTGGTATTCCCTTGACGATTTTGATTTAACCTTTCACTGCTAATGGAGTCACTAGCTCGGTGGGAAAGGACATCTTCTACATGGCCTTCGGGAGTTCGGCGGTTCGTGGCCTGCCTGCCAGACCGAGCATAATGTTCATCCCCTTCGTTCGTAGATAGACGAGGTGGATTACGAGGTATTTCAGCCTCGTTTTGCTTTCCTTTAGCAGCAGCAGCTATAGCAGTAGATCGGGTGGATCTAACCATTGTGTTTTTACTTCGGAAATCTGGATCGGACACAAAATTTACTTCGTTTCCCACAGACGGCGCCAGTGATCGATCGCTGATTTTCGAGGTGAGATTTGCACGATGGTTAGGGAATAAAAGACAAGGGATTTACGTGGTTCGACTTTTAATGAAGTCTACGTCCACGGAGAGGAGAGCTCTTTTATTATGAATTTGTTGAGAGCTGAAATATAGATTACAGTGTGAATGAATGACTGAGTTTTTCCTTTTTTCTTTAATCTAGCTTTAATCTGACTATTTATAGATAACAGAGGCGGTTTGTGGCTATTTATAGTAAGTGGGCCGCGGTAAATGGGCTGCCGAGCTGCTCTTGGGCTGATCCGCTAAAGTTGGGCCTCTGTTGGGCCTTATCAGCAGGCCACATCCTATCAATACATGATGATTTTTATCTGATCAACCGTTTTCACTTGTACAATACATGATCATTTTTATGTAACATGGTGAGATAAAGATAATAGATATGGTCGTAAAAATGAAATGATCATTCATGATTTTATTCATTATTCTATCTCATATGGAATGATAATCACAACTCACCATTTATTCATTATTCTATCTCATATGGAATGATAATCACAACTCACCATTTATGTAGGAATTATTAAACTCATTAAATCAGGTTAGTGATTCCTTGCACTACCTTGGTTGTATTACCTATTTTGAATGATTATGAATCAAGTTTATTTTATTTTTTGAATAAATAATTCTTACTTATTTAATTTCTAAATATGAATTATTACGTTTTTTCAAAAATTTAATGGGAGTTATACGTGAGTGAAGAAAGTTAGTATTTTATTATTAAATGAATTAAATATATTAGAAGTGGAATAAAAATTTAATATTATTTATAATTAAATATGTAATGGAACTAATTTGACACCGGGGCGACCACCTTATATATGCGTAACAGGCGAGTAGAAATGTAATGCCATAAGGAGAGATGAAACAGAAACTATATTCGCGGGAAGGGAATGATAGAAAGTAGAAACATTCTCTAAGCTGATTCCGCTGCAACTACACCCAAATAATCTTCTCTCTTCTACGTCACACTCCCCAATTTCTTCCCTTCCAAATACTGCAATTTCTGCCTTATCACGACACGTAAACAGCTTCTCTAGCTGCTTCCCACTTCACTCGCCTCCTCACTATATATAATACCACCGCACTTGCATGTTTTCTTCGATTGAATTGGAAATACACCATGTATCTGAAGATATACAAGTCAGCATTTCTCGAATTTATCACGCTATTGTGTTTGCTCTTCCCGATTTTCAGCCAGTCGATACCGTCGGCGCCGGATGGGTTCTGGTACGGAGAGTCGCCGGCGGCGGAGGAGAAGGTTTTGATCGAGGCGTTTTTCGACCCCGTTTGCCCCGATTCCCGAGATTCATGGCCACCGCTTAAGAAAGTCGTCGACGAATATGCCTCTCGCGTTAGGCTTGTAGTCCATACCTTTCCTTTGCCGTAATTCTTCTTTTCTCAATGTGAAATTCTCATATGCAATTGTTGATTGTTTGCAATTTGAAATGGTGGGCTTATATTTTGTAGGATTTTTGAAATCATGTTAGTATGTTTTTTTACTTTTTATGTTTTATGTTACTGTGTGTTCTAGGTGAGATATTTGAGAATTGTTGTCATGTTATTGATTATTCATTGATGCGTTGTTGTGGCTGAGATCCTAAAACTAGGTTGATACTTGCAGATTTTGACCTACTCGTATGAAAATGTGGGCTCAAGGACTATTATATAGCTAGTTAGTTGGATACTGTTAATTTTCATAAGTTGAGAGGTGCTTAATTGTTGTGTGTGTCTGTTTTATTGAATGTTGGCTATTGATAAAATTGTTTGAGCTGTAGTTATAGATTTCAGAATTTTGGAGATGGTTAATTAATTTTGTGTGTGTGAGGTTTGCATTGATGATGAGGCCATTTGATAAATTTGTTTGTCTGCAGTTACCATGATAATGCCTTTGCTACTTCTCGAGCGCTGCATATAACAAATAAGCTGAACCCTTCAGCCACATACCGTGTATTGGAGGCATTTTTCTACCATCAGGTAGATTTTTCTTTTTTATTTCCTGCATCTTCATTCATGTATGGATTCTTGAATCTTGATTAGCACTAGCTTGCCTGGGTATCTATTTTTATATCAAAATCTTGCTATCACATCATATCTGAAAACTTAATGGAGGCATTGATTCATATATTGATGTTTTTATTTCTGATTAATTTAGCTTCCCATCATTCATATAAGTGAACGAAAGAACTATTTGCAGTTTCTACTTCTATGAGCTTACTGTTTCCGAAACTGTTCCTTCATTATGAAATCTTTGGCAAAATTCTATAGTCAAGGAGAGTGAAATCGCACATAGGTGCTGCATAACATCTTATTAAGTGCACCTTAGATTGAAAAAATGCTGAAACTGGTAGATTTTTCAACAGGAACAATTTTATGGAAAGGCAACCTTTAACAAGTCTAGAGCAACTGTCACGAACCAAATAGTGGACTTTACTGCCAAGGCACTTGGATCCTCGTATCGCTCTGCGCTCAAATTTGGCTTCAACGACACGAACACAGATAGTGCAACGAGATTTGCTTTCAAGGTAAGATTGAGTAGTTACCATACAATATGTCTACATTCTCATCTGTTTGCCTTCTAAGATTTTTTGTATTTCTACACACACCATGCACTTCATTGAGAAGACGAGATATAATAGATGATATGGAACTATAATTGTACAAATGTCTTGTGTTTGCAGTATGGATGCTTACGAGGAGTTTACGGGACACCTTTCTTCTTCGTGAATGGGTTCCCATTGCCGGATGCAGGATCGGCTCTGAACTATAAAGGGTGGAAAGAAGTCTTAGATCCTTTAGTTAGCAAACAGGGCAGATACTGGCAGGAGGTGATACACTCCTTGTAATTCTATGCTTTGTTGGTGTTGCTTCTTTTGCGTATGTAATAAGTATACGTATCATGAATGCCTTCAAAAAGTATAAAGACTAGTTTACCTTTACAGAATTTGGGCTGCCTATGATCCCTTATTCTATACATATAACCTAAGGTTGCGTTTACTTGTTATTTCTCTAAATAATGAATACTATAAAGTAGTATACATTTAAATTAGAGATCATATTTTTTTTATCTTGTTTGATTTGGATTATAATATACTTATACAGCCTCTGAAAGTGGGGGGATTATCCCAAATTGAGAAAGGATAAAAGGGTTATCCCAAATTTAATAAGTCGTGCTCAATTTTTCAAGGTAAAAGTGAATTATTCATCTCTAATAGTATTATTTGGATTATGCCTCACTTGTGTCCTCTCACACTCTATCAGTCGTTGTGTCTCTGTATGATTGGCATCTTGGTTATCCGTCTTCTATTAGCCTTAAAATTTTAATTCACGTTGGTTCTGTTGATTTTCATAGTGAGTTTTATGTTTTGGGTAATAACCTTCACACATCTTTTACGTCTCAAGTCAATATTCGTAGCCCTTTTTCTTAGAATAAGGGGTGGTTCTTTCGTCTCAAAATCTCAATAATATTCATTCCTTAAAGTACTTTTTTCGGCCATTCATCGAAAGGGGACACTTCGTTTAGGGTTTAGAGTTTAGCCTAGAAGGAGTTTTAAGTATTTAATGATACTTGTTGATGATTATTATCACATGACATGGATGTATTTAATTAAGAAGTGAAATCCCAACTGTACTCAAATCCTTTAATCATGAAATAAAAAATTTTATATTATGTTGCGTATTCTTTGCACTGACAATAGAGTTGGCAAAATGGGCTCCACCCGATGGGCCAGCCCGGGGCGCCCGGGGTTTGGGCTAGGTTGGACTTAGAAATAATAGGCCCGAAAAAAATTGAGCTTTTTTGGCCTGCCCAGATGGCCCGGCAGGCTAATCGGGCTTTGGGGTTAAAAAGCCTGAGGTTTGCAGACCAAAAAGTCCGCCGGACAAAATATATTATTATTATTGATTTTCAAAATACATTTAATGTTTTGGTGAATTGCATTTGTATATTTGATGATTAATATATAAATAATACATTTATATATTAATATTAATATTTATATAAATATATAAAAACACATTTACATATAATTGTTTAAATGTAAGTCTATTTTGTATATTAAAAAATTTAATTTTAACATAATCTTTAATTTTTGTTATAGTGAAATTCCAAATTTTAAATATAATATTTTTATTTAATATATTAAAAAAAAGCAAATATTCGATTCGAATATTCATATCATTTTTTTATATACTAATTATTAATAAAATTTTGAAATTCATTAATCAAGTTCTAGACTATTAATTTATTATTTTTTATAATATTAAATATTTATCTTAATTTTTATTGGGTGCTATGGGTTAAATGTCCACTTTTGTAATAGAAAATGAAAAATACTCACTTTGTAAAAAACATATGAAAAGTGTCCATTTTAATTGTAAATTACCTCAAAGAGGTAATAGATAAAATTACCCAATTTCAAAAGGTAAAGATAAAAAAATACCCATTTAAAAATAAAAGATAAAAACTACCCACTTTTCACGATAATATGAGGAATTTTCTCATGTGCTCATGTTATTTTCGGGATAACATGAGGAATTTCCTCATGTGTGCTCATGTAAAAGGATAATTTTTATCTTTTATTTTTAGGTGGTTATTTTTTATCTTTTACTTATTAAAATGGGTATTTTAGCTTTTGCCCTTTACCTAAAATACCGTTAATTAAAATTAGATTTGCATCTTACTTTGGAATGTAGTACTAATTAATTATTTTCTTATTTTTTGCAATTAAAAAAAATACTTTTTATATGTTTAAAATTACACATCCAATTTAATTAAACAAAAATTATACACACCCAACATCACACATACATATTATTAAATAAAAAATTAGGAATATACACAAAAATAAAAACTCGGTCGGTTAAAACAAAACCCGGTCGTACTTAAACAAAACCCGGTGGTCGTACTTAAACAAAACATTTATACCCAATTAGGAATGATCGATCAGATGAGTGTGTTAGGGTTTGTATACTTCAAATCATCTTTTATGCTTAAACGTTGTAATAAACATGTTTTCAATATTTTTAATGGGAATAAATGTTTTCATTATTGGTTTGTGATATTTTGTAGATGATTTTATTGCAAATAAGTCCATTTTCTACAATTGTAGACTGTGTGGTGGATTCATGATCACGTAAGGTAACATCGTCGGTTCCTTTTGTAGAATAAAGTTTACAGCCTAGACAGATTTGGACAGTCTAGTTGGTAAAGGTTGCAGTATCATTCGATGCGAGAGCTGACTTTAGCCGGCAGAATGATATTGATATGTATATGTTGTTACACATGCTTGCATATATATATATATATATATTGTGTGATTTAATAGTGAAATAAGTTCTTTGTGATGTTGCTAAGAACAACGTTTCAGAAAAAATTTTATTTCTTAATCCGTCATGATGACATTAGTATACACAACTGATTATGCATTGTTTTGATTCATTTGCACTTGCGGGTTTGTTGGGAACCCCACAATCCTTATCTTGGTTTTGATAATGTTATTCGAAACAACACTTAGTTAAAATATGGGATCTTAAACCAAGTAATTAATGTTATCTGTTAAGGAACAACTAGAGTTTTAAAAGAAGCAGATGGTATAGTTTTTACTATCTGTATTATTCTTATCAAGCTTTCCTGGACACATTAACTATATCTTCACAAGGCTTAAACTCATGTAGTGATAGCGAGTGTTAATCTTTGAACAGATCGAGTTTACCATCTGTTCACAATTTAACAGCTCGCTGTCTCCTGCCTTATATTGGGTAAAGCATGGTATGAAATACGTCAAAAACGTGATTTAAATAACATAATTCGCGATCTAAAATCGCGCCCAACAGTCCCTGGTGGTCTAGCAACCAATGGGCACAAGGTTATGTCCCAGCCGCAGCACAGGCCCAACGACCGCTGTCCTATGCATAAGAATTTTTTTTTTTTGAAAGTATAATATTGAAGCTCTTCTCGATAGGAATCCGTTGCCGCAAACGGATCTAAAATCGGAGTTGTAACGAATGAGAACGAGTCAAAACAAAATTATTGCGCAAGACATAATAATTTCGCATTTTGCCATGCTCTCGCGTTCTTTCTCCTTTCGTCTTCTGCCCGTAACTCGTAGCAAGCTCTCGTCCTGTTTCCTCGTCTTGTCCTCGGTTCGTCCGTTACGCTTCCTCGCGCCAAACTTCACATCCACGACTTCATTTTGCGATAATTCCAATCACCAAGCCACCTACTACACAACATCGACATACGGTGTGAAAACGAACAAAACTTAAAATAAAATCGACTAAAACACTATGAAATGAGACTCAAAAACACTACTAAAACATACCAAACATGTACTTCTAACCGTTAAAATTTGTCCTACATGACATAATGACGTGGCATATGACAAGTTAGCTTATCCATTAAGGTAGATTATAGCTTCCTCCAAACTAGGTTGAGTAGCTCACTAGACCTCATAAGGTCAGGTTGATATGTCAACTTGCAGGAGGGCAGGTCAACTCCATTATACCTTGAGATAACTCCCCACAATCTGCTAATCAAATAATGTCGACATGTGAAATCTAGGTCAGGTCGACATCAACCTGTTTGATACAAGGTTGACTCATTCATGCTGCTTCTTGTGCAGTTTGATAGTCTACTGATAGTGGTCTGTTCTCTATTTGGCTCTCGATATGTCTAGTGGCCAGATATGGTAAGTGTGCTGGCCTGCTCTATAAAGTTTGCTGGTCTGCTTCAGTGTTCTGACCTGCTCTATAAAGTTTGTTGCTCTAAGCAGTGGGGGTGGGGTATTATTCTAAGTCATCTGCTTTAGCAGTGAGTTGTTCTGCTAAGTCTTATACTTTAGCTGGGAGCTATTCTGCTGGCCTGCTAGGTAACCTGCTCTGCATTAAATATGATTCTTTAAAGATCAAGTCTACAAAGATCAGGTTAACGTCCTACGAACAGATCGTTACATTGATTTTGTTCTCACAAAAACATTGATTTTGTTCTCACATTTTGACTTAACCTGCTACAAACAATAAGGTTGATCATACAACACAGGTTGTTGAACTTAACCTGACCTTACATGTTGATCTTCCTTCTAACACTTAAACTAAATAAGATCAAACTCTATTGACTAGATTATTATTTCATTAACTCGTACAAGTTAGCTCATCTGCTATTAAGAACACGAATGACTCTTATGGACATGATCGGTCATTCATTGACCTGTACTTAACACTTAGTCGTTCTATAAAACCTAACTTAATCAAGACAAAATAAAACATAAACTCCTAAGCATCAATAAACATTGAATCATAAGCACAATATAATCGCATATGCACACATGATTTCACATTATCAAAACATATAAATAAAGATTTCAACAATCATAAAAAAAGTTCCTAACAGTACACTACATTCATTCAAATTCAAATTATATTAAACTAGATTGCGAACTAACCGAGTTAGGGGATATTGCTTTGAGGGGGCCAAATTAAATTGTACACTACATTCATCCACTAATTTGATATTGACTTTGATCTGATATTGTTTATTAGGGTGAAAATTTGAGAATGAGACTTCAGACTTTCCCGATTCTGACTCAAGTCTCAATGGAATTTGGTATTCTGAGTTTCAAATTTTTCGGGATCGAAATAAGCATTAGAATTACTTGGGAGTCCTGAATTGCGATCGAGACTCTTGATTTCCTGTATTAATTTTATAAATTCAATACATTTTGGTCTCGTTTGAGAATTTTGGTACCGTTTGAGAATTCAGGATTATTTGAAACATTTTTATTCGGAATCGAGATCGGGATTGAGACCGGGACTTAAAAATTTTTCTATTTCGGAACTCAAGATCTCTGAAGTCCTGATCGAAACTGAGACCAAAAAAACGAAAAATTTTAGAATGATGATTTCAGGACTTCGGGATGGGTACCTAGTCCCTTCTCGATTTTCATCCCTATGATTTCTACAAAAAAAATTTGCCTTAATTTATATTATATATAGAATGAAATTTATTTTATTATTTATAATTGAGTATGTATAAGAATCAAGATATTCGTGCATATATCAAAATTGAAAAAAAAAGAAAAACGTTATAGTATTGAAAATCAATCTAAAATCAATCTTGCCTACGTAAAACTATTAGTTAAATTGAAAACGGTAAACCACTCAACGTGTATTGATTGAATATAAAACTGTTTGTTAAATTGCAAATTTCCCTTGTCCCTGACACGTAGTCCCTCCGTCACATTAAGTTTGACACTTTTTTTTTGGTTATTAAAGAGAATATATAAAATAATGTAAAAGTGATAAAGGTGATAGGGTCAACACTTTTTTAAAAAGATAATTTACTATTTTTGAAATATGTCATATTTAGTAGAATATCCCAATAAAAAAAGTATGCCAAATTTAATGGGACGTGTAATCAGTACGAGTTCCAAAATATCTAAATGTTCTTATCGTAAGTAACATTTATTTATATTAGATTTAAAAATGAAATAGAAGAAACCAACCACCGGTCGGACCGGTGATAGTTAACTAGGTCAGAAAAATAGAACCGGATCAATAAATTGCTGCGTACAGCGCAGAAATAAGGTTAGGGCCTAACGAAGATACGAAGCCGGAGAAGAGGGCTGGAGCCTATAATCTTATCTTTACTTTCAAATACACAGCACCAACGTAAATTCATTACTCCTTTTATAAGCACACTATTTTTTTCTCCTTCTAATCCTTAATTTCCCTCTCCGATTCATCAATTTCAGATCCATAACTCCTCTGTTTTACCAGTTTAACACTAGTTATTCCCTCACTTTATTAATTATCACATTTTCGAACGTTTCTGTTTGTTGTTTGAAGTAATTTGATTTATTCTATTTATGTAATTTGTTTTTGTTTAATTTTGTTTTGGTGTTCTGGATTTTGCAGAATATGGATCGGTACCAGAAAGTGGAGAAGCCGAAGGTGGAGGTGCCGATTGATGAGAATGAGATTCGGATTACGAGCCAAGGAAGGATGCGAAGCTACATCACTTACGCCATGACTCTGCTTCAGGTATTTCACTACATTTTGTTTCAGTATATCGAAGCTAATTGCTTTAATTTTTTTTTTTTACCTTTTGTAATTAATATGATGTATTAAATAGCCGCTTTTGTTTGTTTAGATTATTTCTAAGTTTTCCGAGTGGCGTTTTTATGTTATTGCATTTATTTCACTGTTTAGAATGTTGATTGAATAATAGAATGGTGTGGCGGATACTCATTGATACTTTTTTAGTGTTTAGGAGTTTGTATTATTATGGGGCATAGTTGACGCGTGAGCAAATTTATAGCAGTTACTGAGTTCACTAATTAGCTATTTGAGAGTTTTGATGAGGTTTAATGGTGGAAACCGTTATGCACATATTGCTATGGTATCAATAGTTAACAATATATTTATGCCATTTTCTGCTGAGATGATGCTGAATTTGGCTACTGTCACTGCACCTGTATCAGTTTTTCAGTGATTGCTAATAATGGCTCTGTAAGATAATTGTTTGCTTGCATTTTAAATGAGGTCTGATGTCCTTTTTAATGGTTCTAAGTTCTAAGATGCTCCTAATGGCCCACCTCGGGTAGCCTGAAAGTAAGAAGCACCAGCACGCTAACATGGTTCACGTCCCAGTTCTTGGAAGTATTAAATACGAATATGAAAAAATTACGTCGAAAATATGTATCTAATACATTTGTTATTAAAGAAAATCAAATAAAAATACGGTTGCAAATACATCCCTGTTCTAATACCACAACACTGCTCGCACCTCCGTGCCGCTCGCACCTGCTGCTCGATCTTCCACTCTAACCACCCAGCTGCTCGAAGATGGGTAGGAGAGGAATGCAAGACCGGAAGAAAGAGAGAAATGATGGATAGGAGAGTGGGCGGCGTGTAACTTAAGTTTAGGGTTTACATCTTGTTTTTTATTATATTACTATATTAATCATTTAATGATTAATTAATAGGTATTTTGGGCTTTAGATTTTGGGTCCAAAGGTTTGTGTGCTCTTTGGACTCGTATCTATCTTAACAAAATAATACTATATGATTTTAAACCATTTATATTTCATTAAATTGTATATTTATTTAAAATCTTATAATATTTCATAAATAATTAAATATAAAATATATTTTAAAAATATAAATATATATAATAAAAAACTTAAATGTTTGTCTCCATCCCGATGCTTCTTAGGCCTCAAGTAAAACCGCCTCTGAGGCGCCACATCAGATGATCTGTTGAGGTTTGCGCCTCATATCAATCGAGCAGCCAAGGCACATGACGCGACAACGAGGCTACCGTTTCGTGTGATGCGATTCAAAACTGATTTTTTCTATTTCTGTGCCTTAAATATTATGGACTTTGTGAAATTGAGTAAAATATTCTAAGCACAACCCAATTATGGCTAAAGTGACCAATTATGGCTAAATTGACTCAATTATTATTAATTAAAGACACTTATCACCCAACATATCACAACTTACATATATCATTTTTTCTACTCTCCCTCCTCTGATGCAACCTTTTACTCCATTCCCTTTACAACGCATCTCTGGCGACATGAAATCATTTTGCAATTAGGAGATGCCAAATGTAGATGGAGATGAGGATGAAGAGTGATGCAGGGACAATTTGAATTTCTTGCACTTTTGATTTATATTTATTTGATATTTGGAACTTAATTTGGAATTTTTAAGAATTCTAATTATTTGTGACTTTTGATTTTTTGTTTCTGACATTTGGCATAATTTTGTGTATTTTATGATATTTGGTATAATTTTGTTACTTTATTATTTACTTTGGTTTGTATCGAGACTTATGCTTTGGTTTGCCTCAAGGCTTATACATTGCGCCTGAATAGAAAAAAGCGTCGTTGCTAAAAAGGCATCTTGAAACCTCGATATCAAATGTCTTTACCTGCATAAGCAGGGACTCCTATGCTTTATAATTTAAGGGATACATGTCAGAGAATCTAATTGTTCAGTGCTTGTAGGAGAAAGGTTCAGATGACATAGTGTTTAAAGCAATGGGCAGAGCCATTAACAAAACCGTGACGATCGTGGAGTTAATTAAGGTTTTTTATTTAGTGATTGTTATGCCTTTCATTTAGAGCTTTATTGATTTTGTTGGTCCTCACAAGGTAAAACATCTTGTCTTGATTCAGAGGAGAATTGTGGGTCTTCATCAGATCACTGCAATTCAATCGACTGACATAACTGACACGTGGGAACCCCTGGAGGAAGGGCTTCAAATGTAAGGGGTAAAACATAATGTGAAAAGGAACATGCTTTGAAGTTGTGAATCTAGACATCATTTTATCTAAAAAAAAATGTCGAAGAACCACTGGGTTCCTTACATTTATCTTCTTTGTAACAGTCTGGAAACCACAAGGAAAGTTTCAATGGTTACAATTACTCTCTCAAAAAAGGAGCTGGATGTGACAAACATAGGGTGAGTTTCTACTGTTTCTGATTTTGTTGCGTTTATGCAGTCTTTGCTGTGCACCAGACAAACTGAAGTATAATGTTGTACTATGTTTTTTGTCTTGCATAATGGGGAATACATGTTTGTGTAGTTGGTGTTTAACTTTATATTGCAGTTTTGTTTTAGTGATGTCAAGTCAATATAATATTTACTAGGTTATCAACTTATCCGTTATTGGTTCGAACTTGAATTCATATTATGATATTTGATTCAATTTTCCTTTTTGCGAAAATAGATGTATGCGAACATTAATTTAGTATGATTTGCTTAGTATTTTGAGTTGGAGACCATTATTCCCTTGGATGGTATTCTCATTTGGTCAGTATGGTAAACATATATTATTCAGTTTATATTCTTTTATGATTAAAAAAAACCCTTAAATTTTAATTAGACATATAATGTGATAGTTAGGGTAGGAAGGAACTGTTATAGAGATTTAGCATTGTCCAAAAATCAAGATTGACATTTGTTAGGTTGTATCTGTACACTGTTGATTTTTCTAGTGACATTGTCATTATTATGATCATCCAAGCAACATTGTTGACTAGCTATTATGTATAGGTACCAACAGCCAATACCAGAAGATCAGGTCAAGGTCTCTACAGATCTCGACTATGATGGAGGTGGTGGGTGTCACATTTGCTAATTTCTGTACTCCAAATAAAGTTTTATGTTCTGACATCTGTAAAATAAATATTCTTATGCAGAGGGATCACCTCCTACCCGTGGAAGAGGCCGTGGTGGCAGAGGGAGGGGGAGACCTAGATTCCAATCTGGTTTGCATTTTATTTTATTAATGTTATTATCTGATCTCCAGGATTCTGGAGATTTACCTAAATCTGCCAATTATTACTGTAGATAATGTTATTTTGTTTGTAATATGAGCTGTTTTTGACTTGTTTCTATAGGCAATGGTTTTGCCTCTGCCGAGTATGATGATGGAGGCTTTGAAAGGAACCGTGGGTTTGCTAGAGGTAGAGGCCGAGGTAGAGGCCGCAGTTTCCGTGGCCGTGGAAGGGGAGGCTACAATGGTCCACAGATGGATGTTCAGTATGATGCCGGAGGATATAATCAAGAAGCACCACGAGGTACAGTTTTCGTTCATTTAGTACTTTGAAGCTCTTACTACGGTTATTTGTGACACTGTTTAGATATAAGAGGAAGCTTAATTTCCTTGCAAACCCAATAAGTTGACAGGTGTTGGTATTTGTTTCATGCATAAATAGTCTATAGTGGAGTACTTTGCTTTCATTTTAGATTAGATATAAAAGATTGGGTACTTTTTCTGCCTGTGCCTTGCGTCTGTTATTGTCATCTTACACCCGTGAATCATGACATAGCTGTTGCATGAAAGATATGGCTACCTCGAAAATTAACATTGGAGATGAACTTTTTTGATAGTGCAGGCCGTGGGCGCGGGAGGGGATTTCGTGGAAGGGGTCGTGGGTTCAGAGCTAATGGACCGGTCCAAGCAGCTGCTTGAGTTGCTCAGGTGTTGAATACTTGGGGTTTATTGTACGAGGACAAACATGTTTGTTCTATAAGCTTTGCTATGTGTATGCACCCCATTTCTATGTTTTATTTATAAAAAATTCACCAATTCTAGTTATGACTTTAGGGTGTCATATCTGTATTCAGTTTAGACTAACTTGGGCCGCTTTAGCGTGCTGAGCCTTTTTGTTCCTTGCAACTGTGTGTCACTCATATCATTTGGACATCCATAGTTGTTTTTAGAGTGTAACTGTGATTGGTGAGGACTATATTCTTTTATTTTATGTTCCAAGATAAGATTATGCTACTGTGATTGGTATTCGCATGCCTTATTCATAAATCTCCTTTTAAGTCTAATCTATTTCTTTCACTTGCAACTTTTGTTAATGTTCTTTTACCTTGAAGCGATAGAATTTTCATTTGCACCTTTTTTTTTTATCGAAAGTTCATATGTAAGATGTTTTGTTGTACTGAGCATGTATGTTGTTTTTTTTTTATTTGGGATAATGATGGTTAAAATAACTGAAAAAATATGGTGAAAAACAAATATCAATAACGAACTCAGTGATATTAATTATGATCACTTCGATGCAAATCATACAATCTATATTGAACTCGAGTTGGATGTTGACTTATAGCTTAGGTTAGTGAGATTGACTCGATATACAAATGATGTTTTGGGCAATTTTATACCCTTTTTTTAATATACAAGTGTACTTTTCAGTTTGTTTTCTTTAAATATGTACTTTTCATTTTGCATACATAAACTTATTTAAATGTGCGGGATCATTTATTTCTCCAATAACACTACAAATAAATAGTAAATTAGCTACATATTATTCTGTCGATGATCATAAATAACACGGATTAATAACGGACACATGACGTCGTAGGTCTAGTAGTCGCTATTTTGGATCAACAACAGAATCGTGGTCTGTCGTTGGTTGATCAACGACGGATCACGATTATGTCGTTAATCCGTAAGTAATTCGTCATTATTTATGTGATTTTTTTTGTTTTTTCATATCAGAACTTGTAATAAAAAATCAATCAAATGCCAAATCAATCATAAATTATCAAATGCAATTCCAATCACGAACTATACATTTCCAATAAACTATAAGCATATAAAGTTATTATACGATACTTAATAATTAACAACCCATATACATAGTAATACGTTCGATAAATAACATAAGTGTCAATACCATACAAATAATATAAGTGCCAACAAGTGATGTCCATCAAGTGTCTAGAACATAGAGTACACATCATGAAGAGTCTGGTGGTGGTCCTCCACCTATCCTCTCTAGCAGCTGTCTGAGCGATTCCTGCTACCGCCTCGTTATTTAAATACGGAATTAGATTCCGTCGTTGATTTTGAGTTTTTTAGTAGTGTAATATCTTGATTTTAGGACGATCAATGGCCGAAACTCATTTTACATTCTATAAAGCTTTACCTATATTTTTAGGTTCAATGTTAGACAAATGTTTCCTCCGTCCCATTTTGAATGCTCCATTTATCAAACTGGTCTGTCCAACTTCAAATGCTCCATTTCTTTTTGGGACAATTTTACTTGGCTTAATACTCACTAAAAAGTAGGTGAAAAATGGTTGAGAGACAATAAATGTGCTAATTAATGTGATATTAGTATGCCGTCCGAAAAGTTTTGGGCATTTAAAGTGAGACGGAGAGTAATAAATAAAAAAAATTATTTTCATTAGAATGCATAGTTTTATAATCATGAAACATATTTAATAACACATCCTCTTTCTCAAAGGATATAAATTCAAGATTTTAATTTGTAGATTGGTTCTAACTTCTGCTTGGATATTTCCTATCAAAGTTAGGATGATATTTAATCCAATGTATGATCTTTGTTCTTTTTTCCTCTGTTGTTACATCACTATCAGGTTTTCTCGAGGAAGAAGAGAGTTTATGGAATCTTGTTTTCTAAGGTGTTTTTAGATTCTTTATAAGAATTTGAGTTTGTTCCCCATTGATTGGTTGTAGTATGCGCTTGTTGGAGCTGGCTAAAATATCGTTGGTTGAATCTAAGATTTGAACTCACTCTCTAATATTCCCTGTGGATTGCTGACTTCAGGTTTTGGGTTTGAAGGTACGCCAATCTTCGTGGGGTTTGATGTTTGGTTAGAGTTTATTTCTTTTTCATCTTCGTCTTCTTCTTTTCTTCTTCCTCTTCTTCTCCTCGATACCATAGTAGGATTTCATTGGAGACTTGCGTCAAAGAAGGATTGTTCAGATTTAGCTTGTGTAGCTCTGAGATCTATGAAGCATGAATACGTAGATTAGGGCTGCGTATTAAAAAAAATACGTATTTAATATGCATAAGCTGAAAATATGCCGAAATACGTGTAAAATACGTATTATTTTTTGGGTTTCCGTATTAAATAAAATAATAATTATAATAAAATACGTATTTTTAATTTTAAATATGTATTAGTCAAAATTAATTTGACTAAAAATGAAATAAACCCTAGTTATCCTATCCGCACACCAACTCACGCGTCCGTCAACAGACTGCTGCCCTCGCACCGCCGTCGCACGCCCTCGCGCCGCTGTAGCACGTCCTCGCGCGCAAGCCTCAGTCGCGCTAGACGTCGCACCTGCTCCCCTCGCGCGCTTGACCCAGGCCTGCTCCCCTCGCACGATCGACCTAGGCCGCTCTCCTCGCGCGCTCGATCCAAGCCGCTGCCCTCCCGCCGTCCCTGCTCTCGCCGTCCCAGCCCAAATATGTTAGCCGTTAGGATTTGCTTTCTTTTCTTATACTTACTGCCCGCGCCGTCCGAGTCCTTAGGAGTTAGGGTTTGTTTCTTTTCTTATAATTATTGACAAACAATTTGTGATTAATTAATATTTGTGTTATACTACTATATAACAACCAGCCAGATTGATTAATGATTATTTTGTGTTATTTTCATATTTATAATCAGCGTTATTTTCTAATTTTCCATTTGAATTTATTTTATTTTGATAGGTAGGTCTTTTATGGTTTTTATATATAATATTTATAAAAATTATTAATAAATATAAACATATTTTTCACGTATTCGTATTTACATTTTTGGAAAAAAGACGAATATTCGTATCGTATCCTATTCGTATTCGTATTCGTATTCGTGCTACATAGTCTGAGATATATTTATGGGTGAGTATGATTCGATTTAATAATCGAACCGAAAAAAAAAAAAAAAACGAAACCAAAATTTTAAAAACCAAAACCGAACCGATTTGAAGTGAAAATAAAAAAAAACCGAACCAAAATTAATCATATAAGAAAACTTAAGAAAATTAAGAATACCTTTTACACACACAGGCCACAAGTACAACACGCACACACTCATATATATATATATATTACATATAGACCGTGAGATATATACTCATGTATATAGTACTATAGATATAGGTATATACAACACGTTTACACTCATATATATAGATACGGTCAGTGGCGGACGCAAAAAAATTTCTTCGGGGGTGCTCCACTATATTTGCTATACGAATAGTGGTCCGCCACGTAAAGACATAAAGGTATAAACGAGTGGAGCCGAGATGAGTACTACTAAGCTAGGCTTGTTTAGATTATTAGGGTGTTTGAGCTCGATTTGAACCTTTGATATATTATTCGAGCTCGGTTCGAAATATAATTATTGAGTTCGAATTCAACTTGAGCTCGGCTCGTGGGATGCTCGACAAGATTATTTTCGAGCTTGAGCTCGAGCTCGAGCTCGGCTCGTTTGATATTCATATTAATAGTTTTCGAAC
>JAPKLX010000246.1:106032-130083 GCA_026898415.1 Leonotis leonurus
TACACTACGGTTTAAAACCGTAGTGTATGTGCTTTTTTCTACTAGTGTTTGCTTCCTTTTGTGGTCTGAGCTTGGATAGAGGAGCTCGAATATGCTCCACTATATCATTTTTATGAAATAGGAAAATAATCTTAGTATAACATTATAAACCATCATTTATAATTGTAGAATAGTAAAATATAGAGGCATATTGAGAAAACAAAAGTATAATATTATTCAGTGTATGTTTATACAGACATACAAGAGAATCTATATCTATTTATAAGGAAAATTAGGATTACATAATATAAGTAAAGTAAAGACATTATAATAATACTAAAATATTCTAATACTATAACACCCCCCTCAAGCTCGAGCATATAATCGGCCACTTTTAGCTTGACACAAAGTTCTAAGAAACGCTTCCCGCCCAACGATTTAGTGAAGATATCAACAATTTGGTTGGTAGAAGGTAAAAGGAGTATCAATAGTCTGAGTCAATACACACTTGCAAATGAAGTGACAATCAACCTCAATATGTTTAGTTCTCTCATGAAATACTGGATTATTGACAATGTAGATAGCTTTCTGATTATCACAGTACATAGTTAAAGGTTCATTGTAAGTGAACCCCAACTCTCCCAGTAGATTCTTTACTCCCATCAATTCAGTCGCAGTGTGAGCCATAACTCTGACTCAATCTCGACAGAAGATCTAGCAACTATATGTTGTTTCTTGCTTCTCCAAGTTACCAGTTTCCTCCCGAATAAGTGCAGTATCCAGAAGTAGACTTCTTGTCAGTAGGAGTTAGATCACCATAGAGAAAAACGTTATTCACATCAAGCTGATAAATAGACCAAGAAAGATTAACCGCCAATGAGAACAAAATTCAAATAGAATTCAGATGAGTAGTGGGCGAGAATGTCTCAAATTAGTCAACACCATAAATTTGGGTGTATCCTTTAGCCACAAGACGATATTTGTAGGGATCAGTGCCATCAACAAGAAACTTGATAGTGAACATCCATCGAAAAGCCACAATATTTGCAGAAGAGTGTGCTGACACTAGATCCCATGTACCACGACTTAGAAGAGCATTCATCTCCTCATCCATAGCAGCCCGCCAAAGAGGGTGTTTGAGTGCCTCGTGGTAAGAAGTTGAAATAACCGTGGACTCAAGAGAAAGAGCAAATGCATGGAACGGGGGACTCAATCGAGCAAATAAAATATGATTAGAGATAGAGGGTGCTTAGTGGTACAAGTATGTTTACCTTTGTGAAGTGCTACATGTTAGAGTTTGTATACCTCAAGTATGCTTATTTCTTAAGATGTTGTATCAGACATGTTTTCAGTTTCGTTATAATGAGAATAAATGTTTCTATCATTAGTTTGTTATTTATTGTCTTTCAGTATTAAATTGCAAACACGTTAATTTGCTACAATTGTAGACTGTGTAGTAGATCCATGATCATAGAAGGTTACATAGTCAATTCATTTGTAGAATAAAGCTCACAGTCTAGACAGACTTGGACAGTCTAGTTGGTAAAGACTGCAGTATCATTCGATGCGAGAGTTGACCTTAGCCCACAGAATGATATCGGTATGCATAAGCTGACACACATGCTTTGTTTATACATATTGAGAGATTTCACAGTGAGATATGTTCTATGTGCTGTTGCTTAGAACGAGGTCTCAGAAATTAGTTATTTCTTAATTTGTGACGATAACATTAGTATACACGATTAATAAAACGCATTCATTTGCACTTGCGAATTTTTCGTAACCCCATATAGTAATATCTTGGGCAGTAGTGATTGGTTTAGCGAGAAGTGCTAGATTGTCAATCGCATGGAATCGCGTCTCGGTGACACGCGTTGATTAAATCCGCGTAAGGCGTTCAGAAAGGTTTGTTGCAAAATATCCCGGCCGGTTGGAATTTATTCCTTATGAAATAATTAAAGTCTGAACCAGGTCACTCACGAATAAATATATTAATTAATTATGAGTTGTTAGAAAATTAAATTAATTAATGGATTTAATAAATCTTAAACGCGGGAAATAATTAATGATGAAAAGGGTTACGTCCGTAATTTGAATGGTTGAAGATAATTCAAAATTTATCCTATAATGGAGTCGATACATTTTTATAATAGATTTAAACTTTATTACATTTCCTAATAGTAATCAATTTGAGAGTTAAATTAACTTAATGGAATAATTAATTAAGTCTAAGTTTGACCAAGATAATTAATTAAATTTAATTGGGTCAAAATGACTAGGAAATTAATTAAATTAAGTTATGATTTTGACTTGGTCAAATTAATTTTGAATTATTCAAATTCCAACTAATTTGAATAAAAGATGGATTTGTTAGAGATAAAGTGAGATTAAAGTCTATTATTAGCCTTTGAAGCCCTAACGTAGCCCAAAAATATCTCGAAAAAGAAGAGGGGTGACCGATTTTTTGTAGCATTCTTACACTAGAGAAAACACACAAAATTTATAGGATTATACTATCTAAATTTCGAAAATTATAGGCATTCCTTAAACTTTTGATAGATTATTGCCCACACAATAATCAAACTATAGATTGAGAATATTTTAGAAGTTTTTAGGTTGGATCGAAGGAGATTGAAGGAGATCGAAGGAGATTCAATCGAAGAGGATTGATGTTTGTAGTTGACGATACAAATCGTCTCTCCACAAGTAAATGAGAAATGTAAAATTTTGCAGTGTTTTCTCCTATATGGTATTAATTGCTAAATAATTAATTATTTTTATAATATATTAAACATGTGAATCCTGCGAATTTACGAGCCCCTCAAACAGGTTCTATAAGTTGGTATTAGACCCAGTCACATAATTTTAATTTATTGTATAAATCGGATTTAATTCTTCTTTTGATTTGCCTGTGACCGTAATTGATATCATGATTGCTAGATTTAATTCAACATATATCTGTAATTATGTGTCTTATCTGATTTAGTACCGCTATTTCATTTAAATTCATTTTTTGGGTGCCCGGTTTGTGGAGTTAATTGTAATCACAGGGGGATTGACTGTGTTAGATTAGGTAGATAGATTTTTTCCTATATTTTTATTGTTTAAATCATGTAAAAAAGTGGAAGAAATAATCTACACAAAAAACGAGGCCGAGAGATAAAGGCTGGAACCAGACCGCGATGCGAGTCTCGGGGCCCCACGGTGCAGGCGGCATAGGCCTGGTGCAGACACAAGCGCGTGGTACAACGCCCAACACGTGGCGCGGCATAGCGCTCAACACGCTGCATGGAACAGGCGCGCGACACTGGCTCGGCAGCTTCGACTGCGGTTGAGCTGGGCCCAGGCCCATCCATGACTCCCTTGGCCTCTTCAGGCTCAGTTTAGGTCCAATTCAGGTGTGGCGGCGATTCGACGACGGCAAAAGACGACAAACAACGAGACAAAAATACCGGTGGAAATTGTTTTTCGTAAATCGAAGAATTTGTTTCCTCCAATTGAGGGATTTATTTCTTATATTTGATAGATTAGTTTCCTTAGTTTGAGGGTTTTAATTTCTTTAAATTTGAAAAATTATTTTCCAAGATTCGAATGAAATTTGATTTCCTAAATTTTAGAAATTTATTTCAAAATTTGATGGAGATTTGATTTCTTCAAAATATAAATTTATTTCCAAGCTCCGGGGAGACAATATTTCCTTAATTTTAGAAATTAATTTTCAAAATTCGGAGGAGATTTGATTTCTATATTATAGGAATTAATTTCCAGTATCCGGTGGAAATTTGATTTTTTAAATTCTAGGATTTAATTTCCTTGTTTTAATGAATTAATTTCTTTATTTTAGGCAATTTGATTTCCTTATCATATTTTGGATAATTGGATGTAATTTATGTGCCTTATTATGTGTTTCCATGTTTTAATTTGACTTTATTTGCTATTATTATGGATGATCTGATCTTTTATGTCATATGCCATAATATGTAAATTATCCATGTTAAAAACCTTTTATTAAAATGATTAAGCAATAATTGTAATTGCATTTTATTAATTTAATTTGCTAAGATTACATATGGTCTCCATGAGATGGTCTTTTTGTGAAGTGACTTGTTTTGATCCCAAGCGGGATCACATTTTACCATTTCACGTGATAAGATTTTTGTAAGATGGCTATAAGATACTATTTGATGGCAATATGACCCCTCCATTGTGGGCTTATTAAAATCAAGTAACAATCTTTAGTGTCAGAGCTCATGGTATGAACTTAGATATACTTTGGCAGTTATAGCAGCACTGCGCGACCTCAGACTATTGAGTTATATGACCAGTAAAACTGTTTTAAAATCGATCGTGTAATTGATCACACTGCATGACTTGCATGATTTATTTTAAAAAGTATGTCTCAAAGCATGATCATTTTTTTTAAGTTTTCGATTATCTGCTTTTGAGCATGCTATTTATGATAGATTGTTTTATTTATCCTCAGTGTTGTTAAGCACAACTTTCAACTCACTTACCCCGTTTTAATATGATTGCACTCGACAGTTCTAAATATATTGATTGTTTTAATAATTTGGACAAAGTCCTGACTACGAATGTCTTAAGGTTTGTTCTTGACAAAGAATGCCCTCCAAATCCCATAAGAATCATTGGGGAAGGAGAAAGTTCGGTCGCCAAGAGGCAACAAACTGGAAAATGTTTCAGGATTAGTCAGATAGGACATTGGAAATCTGACTGTCTGCTTCGTAAGAAGTGAGAAATAGTCGAGATACATCTTAAACCTTAGTAGTGGAAACATGTTTGATGGCTAGTTCTGCCTAATCTTGGGTGATAGATAAAGAAGCCGACCATGTTTGCTGTGACACGCAGGCATTCCTGCGAACTGAACTACTTAAGGAAGATGAGATTTCCATGTCTTTGGGCAACACTACGAAAGTGGCGGTCATTACAGTGGGAGATGTGCAGTTGAAGATCACTTCTTTTGTTCTAGTATTGACAGATGTTTTGCTCGTGCCCTTAGAAAGAATTTAATTTCAGTTTATAAAAACTAGTACAAGATGGATATTTAATTTCCTATTGATGATTTCATAATTATCAAGAAAGAAAATTTTATTATCTACATTGGCACGATGGTAAACAACTTGTATACTATATCTGCAAAATCCAAGCAACAAACTAATACAACTCTTAACTTATCTGCTGACTCCAAGAAGAGAAAAGTTTCTTTTCTTTCGTCGAATGATACATATCATTGGCACTTAAGAATTTGACATATTAACCTTAGAAGGATTCAAAAGTTAGTGGAGCACGGGCCTCTGGATAACTCCAAGTATAGCCATACCCGACTTGTGAATCCTGCTTGGAAGGAAAAATGACCAATAGACCTTTCGAGGTCAAAGGAAATAGAACCAAAGATGTTTTGAATATCATTCACTCTGACATTTGTGGTCCAATGTCGACCCAGGCCAAAGGTGGCGCACAGTATTTCACCACTTTTATTGATGATTACTCAAAATATGAATACGTCTATTTGATGCACCACAAGTCAAATTCCTTTCAGAAATTTAAGGAATTCAGGCTCTTGTGGAGAATCGTCATGATAAGACTATCAAGTGTTTGCGTTCTGATCATGGAGGCGAATACACCAGTGCTGAGTTTTTGAACCATTTGTCGGAAGAAGGGATTCAATCCCAGTTAACTGCACTAGGAACAACCTAACAAAATGGTGTAGTAGAAAGAAAGAATAGAAAGCTTATGGAGATGGTGATATCAATGATGAGTCATGCAAAGTTGCCTATTTCATTTTGGGGGTATGCCCTAGAAACGATAATTTACACATTGAACTTGATGCCATTCAAGTCGGTCCCTAAGACACTGATTGAGCTTTGGAACGGGCATCAGCCCAGTCTAATACATCTCAAGGTGTGTGGTTGTCTAGCACACGTGCTAAAAAGGGATGTCGGCAAACTAGCACCTGATCGCACTATTTTAAACACAAAAATATGTATAATATGGAGCAAAGAGAGCATCGTATCCACGAGAACTAATAAACGAAAACACACTGAATAATTCTTTTAGAAATCCAATTATTATCTAGGCAAACAAAAATATGAATAATATATGATCAATATAAAATAATCTACGAGCTCGCGAAACAATAATAGAATAAAAGAATAATAAAGAGAAGATTCCAGGGATAATGTATCGACACTAAATCAATTAACGAATTAAATCTAATTACAATATTTTAATCCTAATGCACGTTAATGTTCGCATAAATAACCACATACTCCCGGATAAGACAGTCTATGATAGTGGGCTAATTTAATCCCTATCTCCGCTAGGTCTCAAGCGAATTAAATTAGTTACAAAAAGCACACAAATAATATCCTCCTACAGTTCTCCTACCTCCGCTAGGTCTCAAGGGGAAACATGTATTGTGATTTATGAGATCGACTATGAATCCAATTCTTGATAAGACATCAAAATCATAACTTGCATGCAATAATAGTTATCAATTATCAAAACATGAGAATTAAGATCATAAATCACAAACAAACATAGGAATGAAATTTAAGAATTAATACGAATTCATTAATCAAAATAGGTCATACAAAATCCCTAGAATCTCATTGCGTTTAGCCACACATAATCAAAGTAAATACTAAAAAGAAATAAGAGAACATGAAAAATCCCTTTGTAGAACTCTTGATCTTCGGGTCGTCAATCCTTGATCACGTTCTCTCCTCCGGGATGTAGAAAACTAATCTAAAATTTAAACTATGTAAAAATAAAAGTATAGAATGTGGAAGAGAGATTTAAAAGACCATCTATAGGGCTCCATAATAGTGTGTATTTATATGCCTATGGAGTCTAGATGAAAAATCTTGCAAAAATAACTAATTCACGCGGGTCGCTCGGTATTTGTTACACTTGCGCAACAATTTTGTTTTGACTCGTTCTCCTTCATTTTAACTCCGATTTTGGATCCGTTTGCGGCTAAGGACTTCTATAAAGACGAGATTTAATAATATACTTTTCAAATCATCCTTTTCCTGACCATGAAAACACGAAAAATAAAAGAAAACAAAGAAAACTAAACGAGAATAGGAAATTACAACTATAAACTAAAAACGAATCAAAATGACTCAAAAACGAATGATAAAACCAACTAATAAACAATAATAAGACTACTAAAATATACCTAAAATGAGTGTTTATCAACCTCCCCAAACTTAAGCTATTGTTCGTCCTCGAATAATGATAAGAACAAAAGAAAATAAACACGAACAAGAGTAAACAAAGATCATCAATGCCTCAGATAAAAGAAAATAAATTCTAGTTGATTCAAGACACCTTCTCGACTCATCTCCAACGGTTAACAAAAAAAGTGATATCAATAACCAAAAATCTGTAAGTTCTCATGGGTAAACTGTATCGCTCAACACTCTGCTAATATAATCAATGAACACTCAACGAAATCAGTACAATGCAATCAAACTTACCATAGGATTGTAGATTGTTTAATTTCTCGACCACTATTAAGTGTGCAAGAACCGCGATCAAATATGAATTTTATTGGCTTGTAATGTGGGGATGTTGGTTAGGGTTAGGAACATTTGGCTAAGTGATTGAAAAAATTCTCCTAACTCATTCTACACAGGTCCTCCACCAATCATACCAATCAAACCATCAAAACATCAGGTAATTATATCAAATTTTTATCTTTTTCAATCAAACACTCTGCTTAAATATTTCTTTCACAAATCTAGGTCCCGATTCCTTATGCTCTTTTTTTTTCATTTACACATACTTTTTTTATAAGCTTATGGGGACACCGAGCACCTATTCCTCGCAGAGATCATTCATAGATTCACTAATGGAATGGTATATAATCTAATTACCCAACAAATCTATCACCAATAACTTTCATAATCCACATCTCCCAAGACTAAGAATAAAACAGCTATAAAGGCCTAAAGTAGAGTTCAATGGACAATAATAATTACATGATAGTATATAGGGCATGACTTACCAAAAGATGGTCTAAGAACATCTCACAATTCTTTGCACACACCCGCAGCTTCGAAACAGATACCAAAGCAAGTTCTAGAAGTAACAATCACATGCAAGATATAAAATTACACCCAAAGAAAATAATGCATAATGTAGCATTTTAAAGGCTCAAAATCCTCACAAGGGTCAATACTCACAGATTTTAGCATCAAAATAATATTCATCATATCACGATAGAGATAAGTTTACAACATGCTCGAATCAACATAATTTTTAAGAAAATACGAATCACATATTATCACTTGCATCTCACTTTGAATACAAGAAGTCATTAACCATCCTAATACATGCTAAAATCGATATGAGTTCATCAACATAAATGAAACACGCTCGATTTCTAGAAGACTATGTGAACAACCATAACTCCAGAAGCGAGATAGTTCTCGAAGTAGCTTGTCCAAATTCATAAGAAACACATCCACCACCAGCACCAACCCAAACTATTGTACCTCCTGTAGTGGAGTTTCGTCGTAGTGGGATGGTTGTTCACAAACCCGACCGATTTATTGGAGTGGGAGAGACATCTGACTCAGTCCCATGCCTTGATGAATCAGACATGTTTCAACTTATTTTATTAAGTTACTCGCAAGAGAACGAGTTCGTTATAGATTAATAAGTTGACCCTGAGTCGTATTCTCAAGGAAGGCTAAGCAAGACTTTATCTATGTTGCAGAACATAAAGCAATTGAAAAGAAAGAGTTTTGATTTTAACTAGTCTAATTTATCTATCTAGGCGAATAAAACTAAAGAAATTGAAATACGAATTACCTAGGCAGAAACTAATAAAACAATTAAATCCTAAATCTAAGAACGAAGAATTAAAGAAACTGAATTTAAACATGTCTTGAATTGATTAATTAACATGATTGAAATGTTTAGATTAACGAATTGTGAATTAATCAAGAAAAGAACAAAAAGAAAAGAGATCATAAAGCAATAAAGAAAGCAGTTAAAGAACTCACGAATTGAAAAAGGAAATAATGCATTAGAGAATACCGGGTTTGAATCACGAACGAATCCACAACGAAATCGGAAAAAAAAAATAACGGAATGAAAAATCTAGACTATGGTGTTTTCTCTCGTGGTCTAAACCCTAATTTTGAAAGTAAAAACGTGTTGGAGAAGAAGATGACATTGGCTTAAATATGGGCGAGAATTTCCGCCAGGGTAGCGCTCGCTAGGGGCTAGCGCTCGCTACCCTGGCCCTCTGATCTGTCTTCCAGCGCCAAGGGGTAGCGCTCGCTAGGGGGTAGCGGTCGCTACCCCAATGTTCTGTCCGCCCTAGAGTTCCCAGGGGCCAACGGCCGCGACCGCTACCCCATAGTTCTGTCTTGTTTCAACGTCAGGGCCTAGGGAGCGCTAGGGGCTAGCGCCCGCTAGGCCAACTCTCGGCTAAGATGTCCATTTTTTACACCTTTTGTTCGTCTTTTCATCTCGTTTCTCTTGTCGAACCCTTGGAAGTCATTTTTGTTGATTCTCACCTACAATGTAGCATAAAGAAGACCAAAGCATCAACTCGAACAATAAAAATAAGCATTTTAAGACCAAAAGCATACTAGAAACGAGACCGAAAACGTATAAAACAAGACCCATGAAATTTTGATGAAGCAATTCAAGACAGGGACTATCACCTCTGGAAAGAGGTGGAGTCTGAACTGCAATCCATGGTAGACAAGGGAGTATATGAGATAGTTGATTTGCCTGAAGGCTGCAAAGCCATTGAGAATATATGGGTCTTCAAGCGAAAGAAAGGACCCGACGGAAACGTCATAGTCTTCAAAGCAAGATTAGTGGAAAAAGTCTACACTCAAAAGGAAGGTATCGATTACGATGAAACCTTCTCACCTGTAGCCAAGCTTAAATTCAATTCTTATACCCTTGTCAGTATGGAAAATGGAGATCAAAATGTCATGATTAACACCCACACTCGATTTCTAAAAGAAGACTATGTGAGCAACCACAAGTCCAGAAGCGAGATAGTTCTCGAGGTAGCTTGTCCAAATTCACAAGAAACACATCCACCAGCAGCATCAACCCAAACACTTGTACCACCTGTAGTGGAGCTTTGTCGTAGTGGGAGGGTTGTTCACCAACCCAACCGATTCATGGGAATGGGAGAGGCATCTGACTCAGTCCCATGCCTTGATGAATCGGACCCATGCAATTTTGATGAAGCGGTCCAAGACAAGGACTATCACCTCTGGAAAGAAGTGATGGAATCTGAACTGCAATCCATGGTAGACAAGGGAGTATACCAGCTAGTTGATCTTCCTGAAGGCTGGAAAATCATTGGGAGCAAATGGGTCTTCAAGCGAAAGAGAGGACCTGATGGAAACGTCGCAGTCTTCAAAGCAAGACTAGTGGAAAAAGTCTACACTCAAAAGGATGGTATCGATTACGATGAGACATTTTCGCCTGTAGCCTTGCTTAAAATCAATTCGTGTACTCTTGTCAGTATGGCAAATGGATGTCAAGACAACTTTCCTAAATGGATGTCTTGAAGAAAATATTCATATGCAACAACCCTAGGGCTATGCATTTCAAGGAAAGAAACACATGGTATGGAAGCTTAAGAAGTCCATCTATGGACTTAAGGAAGTCTCATGGTTATGGAACCTTTGCTTCGATCAGGTTGTCAAATCCTATGGATTTGATCAGTGCCCTGACGAGAGCTGTGTGTACAGAAAGTGTGTGGGAAAGACGGTTGTTGTCTTAGTGCTGTACGTAGACGACATTCTCTTGATCAAAAGTATCAAGAAGATGTTCTCGGACGTTAGGGAATACATGTCCAATCAATTCGATAAGAAGGATATGGGAAAATCAGGATACATTCTCGGGATTAAGGTCATCCATGACCGTAAAAAGAGAATGTTATGCCTATCTCAGGGAACCTATATCGAGACGGTACTCAATCGCTTTATCATGCATGACTCCAATAAGGGCTTCTTACCCTTTCAGGTATGGAGTTACTGTTTCTCGTGACATGTGTCCTAAGACACCTGATGAGATGGGGGAGATGAGACATATACCTTATGCTCCGGTAGTCGATAGTCTCATGTATGCTATGATGCGTACAAGACCTAATATCTGCTTTGCCATAGGCATGGTATCACGATATCATTCCAACCCAGGAAAGGCCCATTGGAAAGCCGTTAAAAACATACTCAAGTACCTTAAACGGATAAATGAGTATTGTTTGGTTTACCAGGATGATTCACTAAGTCCTTTGGGTTACACCGACTCTGACTTTTAGACGGATCAAGATTTGAGGAAATCTATCTCCGGTTATATGTTTACTTTGGGAGAAGGAGCCATGACATGGAGGAGTGTGAAGTAGAAATGCATCGCATACTCCACCATGGAGACTGAATATGAATCTGCATTCGAGGTTGCAAATGAAGCAGTTTGGCTCAGGAGCTTCTTGATGGACCTAGATGTGATTGCGAGTATGCCTTTGAGTATCACGGTTTATTGTGATAACTGAGGTGCAATGGCAAACTCAAAGGAACCACGTGCCCACAACGCAAGTAAACACATTGAGAGGAAGTAACATATCATTCGTGATATAATGCGGAGGGGCGGTGTATTAGTGCCTAGGGTAGCGTTGAAGGACAAATTGTCTAATCCTCTCATAAAGAGCCTAAACAGTAAAACGTTCGAGAGGAACTTAGAGAGATTTTGGGTAAGACGCGTAGGGGACCTGCTTTGAGTATAAGTGGGAAAATTGTGATGTCATACGACATATATAGTATACTTTAAAGCATGTTTGAGTATAAATGGGAGATTGTTAGGGTTTGTATACCTCAAGCATGCGTATTGCTTAAGATGTTGTATCTGACTTGTTTTCAATTTCATTTTAATGAGAATAAATGTTACTATCATTGGTTTGTTATTAATTGTCTTTCAGTATTAAATTGCAAACAATTCAATTTTCTACAGTTGTAGACTGTGTAGTGAATCCATGATCATAGAAGGTTACACAGTCAACTCCTTTGTAGAATAAAGCTCACAATCTAGATAGACTTGTACAGTCTAGTCGGTAAAGGTTGTAGTATCATTCGATGCGAGAACTGACCTTTGTCCGTAAAATGATATCAGTATGTATAAGCTGACACACATGCTTTGCGTATACATATTGAGAGGTTTCATAGTGAGATAAGTTCTACGTGCTGTTTCTTAGAACGAGGTCTCGAAAATTAGTTATTTCTTAATCTGTGACGATGACATTAGTATATGCGACTAATTAAAGCTTTGATTCATTTGCATTTGCGGGTTTTTCGTAACCCTATTATTAAATCCCGAAAAAAAATCGATATGTTTGTTTGAAAATTAATTATTATTATTATTATTATGATTATTATATGAAGAAAATCTTGGTGGAATATGTTCATTTTTTTTAGCGTAATTACAAACTTTAATTATTTTAGTTTAAGGTTTAATTAAGATATTCTATTTATAAAACGGTAACGCTTGCGCATGAGTAACTTGTAAAAATAATTTTTCTTGTTACCTAATTATACCACCTAATAATAGAGCTCGTCAAGACGAATCCATAGACACTAAGATCGTAAAAATCGAACATCGTTTGAGCGCTCGGTGAATTTTTAAAGTTCAAGATGAAGTGGGTATAAATACCCTTCCTTCTTATTTTCTCCTCATTTTCACCCAACACATATTTTAGAGAGAGAAGAGTGTAGAGATATGACCAAATGAGCCCAAATTTCACCCCCAAGCTTCCTCTCGACGTGTACATTTCCTTTTCGAGGTCCGATCGTCCAAAAAATGGTTGGAAAGCAGGCATGCAAGACCAAACTTTTGTCCAAAGTAGTAAGTTTTAACTCTTCCACATTCTCTTTTCTCCATTGACATCTCTTCCTTCTCACCCCTTCTCTCTACCTTTTTTTTTCTTAACTATCCTCCGGCAAGAAGAGGGAAGCTCCGGCGAGGAGAGGAAAACTCCAGCAAATCCACCATGAAAGCTTCACCTTCACACCTTAGTTCTTTTATAAGGTAGTCATTCTTTCTCTTTACCGTTTTAGACCGAATGAGGTAGGATTAAGAATTATCTTGAGTTAATATGTGATAATATAGTTATTTTATTTTAGGATTAGTAGTTTGATATTGTGTTGGTAATGAAACATGATGAACTAGGGGATTAAATTTTGCTTTACATACTTATGGTGAAGCTTCTGCCCGACTTCTGCCTCGCCATTTCTGTACAATATGAGTATTCCTGGTCTTGTTAACATAGTTAAATACTAGATCGAGTTAAGAGTAATCTCCAATATAAATTAGTCAATTTCGTTATGTTTTCAATTTACTACAATTTTTACAAAATGGTTGCGCAAACTGTCAATTCCTGCGAAAATCTAGGCACTTGTCTAACTTTGAAAATTCGGGAAAAATAGAATTGTAATTATTTTACGTGTTTTATTTTTGCAAAATACAAACTTAAGACATTGGGTTCACCTTAAAATTTTACTCAACTAAATTCGAGTTATTTTCAATATATTATGATTTTTCAAAGTCAACTACTCATATGATATGAAGTGATGTGTTTGTGAAAATTATTTCGAAACTATGTGATTTTTTTTATATTATTGGCTCAATAAAACTCAAAACTGTTTATAAGTCATGTTCCTTATGATTTTTTTAGTGTTTTGTAAAATTTCACATTCATTAGAGTTCGTTTGATAGACTAACAAAAATTCAAGTTTTAAATCGTCGTAAAAGGTTTTGAAAGTATAACCTAACATTTTTGTTCCTTGATAACTATCAAAAATGAGTTTTTAAATATGTTCTTTTAAAAATTATTGACTTTGAAATTTTGAAAAGCTATTGTTAAAATTTTACAAATTTATCATTAGTAGTTTGAGAGAAACTTCTTCTAAAAAAAATATGTGCGCATAAGTTTTCACTAAGAACCACGATAGGAAGTCCAAACATATCTCAACTCATTAGCCATTACGAATTTCATTAATTTTAAGTGAAATTTAGGACATGATTATTTTGAATAAATATAATGAGAATTCAAAATCCTATTAAGTTGGAACGCGTCATTACTCGAAGTCGACGAACGATATGATTATGTACAATACACGTATAGTTGAGATAAGTGTTACTTCTTCTATCGTGACGAATGGAAATGACTAATAATAGATTGAAATATCTTAATTAGTTAGCAGATGAGTCTTTGTAAATGACGATCACATGGTAACTAATAGGTCGATGTTAGAATAGTTAGACATTAAGTTCAGGAAGCACTCGAAGTGCTTAAGGTTGGAGAAGAGGTTAGCGACTTTTGATTTGTACTTAGCAATGAGATTCATCTTGTAGGGTCTTACCGAGGAATATCATCTATCCTTTACAATGGAATGTGAGCTCCATACATCGGTGACAGGTGTGGCTCTATTTATAGTACGATATTTTGAGTTAATAAGCTCGAACTGCTTTTTATGAAAACGTGAATTTACATGCCAATGTTTTATTATGCTCATGCGTATTCTATATGTGATGGATCAATATTACCGTACTCATTGATAGGCACTGCCAATGATGTAAGTTAACAATTGTGCCTTGAGCCAGATCTGGCCAAGGTAGTGTACACGGAAATTTTGGATCGGGTGAACTTGGCTAGGTTACCCGGTCTTGGTGAAAGAGGATTATTCGCGGAAGACTTCGGTTTTTCCCATCTAGTCACAATGAGGAACATTGTGAATGAGAAAAGAATGATGACGAATTCGTAATGATGGTAAAATGTATGTTTTCATATGTGTATGGTGGGCTTTCATTTTAAAATGTCATGCATCATATGGTTGGACATGTAATATTCTTTAAACGAAGATTTATGTTGTTTTTCACTGAAAAAGTTGGACAAACGACTCACACTGAGTACACTAGTACTCAACTCAAAAAAAATTTCAAATATTTTTACAGGCTTTAGGAGGACGGTGATGAGCTGATGACGAGGTGGGCCTAATCGGATGTCTTATTCACAAATGTCGATTACCAAGGTGATAATGATATCATATTGATACTTATCATGTTGTGAATGGCCTTTGTAGGAAAACTCTTGGTCTGATCATGTTGACCTTCAATACAATATTTTCAACCTTCTATATATCCAATTCATTTCAATATTTTGCGGTTCAATGTCTTCATACATTGAACTCGTGTCGTATCCAGTGTGTCAAAATTCCTGAAGTTTACCCTTCTTCTTCAATTCATTTATTATTATTTATCCTATTAACAATATATTCTCATTTTTATTTCATTGAATCCCAAATTCCACGTAGCCCCCTTCTGTCGGGGCATTACACCTATATAGTAATGTCTTGGGAAGTAGTGATTGATTTTGCGAGAAGTGCAAGATTGTCAACCGCATGGAATCGTGTTTCGGTGATACGAGTTGATTAAATCCGCGTGAGGTGTTCAGAAAGGTTTGTTCATAAGTAACCAGATCGTTTGGAATTTATTCCTTATGTAATAATTAAAGTTTGAACCAGATCACTCACGAATAAATATATTAATTAATTATGAGTTGTCAGCAAACTCAATTAATTAATTAATTTAATAAATCTTAAACGCAAGAAATAGTTTATGATAAAAAGGGTTACATCCATAATTTGAATGGTTGAAGATATTTCAATATTTATCCTATAGTGGAGTTGATAAATATTTATAATAAATTTATACTTTATTACATTTCCTAAGAGTAATTAATTTGAGGATATGTTCTCTTTGAGTGATAAATTTATCCCTTAAAAATGTGGGATAAGAGTATAATTACTCTTTAAATCCCTTCTTTTTTATCCAACCCTCCCATCTAAATTATAAATTCATCACTATTTTTCTCATTAATATCACTCTAAGGAGGGATAGTATTACCCATCCACATTTGGAGTGATAATATTATCCCTCCTTTGAGTGGGATTAAGGAGAAAAATAGTGATAAATTTATAATTTAGATAAGAGTGATGGATAAAAATGAAAGAATTTAAAGGGTAATTATATTCTTATCCCACATTTTTCAAGGTATAAATTTATCTATCAAAGAGAACACAACTTGAGAGTTAAATTAACTTAATAGAATAATTAATTTTAGTCGAAGTTTGACCAAGACAATTAATTAAATTTAATTGGGTCAAAATGACTTGGAAATTAATTAAATTAAGTTATGATTTTGAACTGATCAAATACATTTTGAATTATTCAAATTCTAACTAATTTAAATAAATGATGGATTTGTTAGAGATAAAGTGAGATTAAAGTATATTATTAGTGGGTCTTATCCATTCACCTTTAAAGCCCTAACCTAGCCAAAAAATATCTATAAAAAGGAGAGGGGTGACTGAGTTTTTTGTAGCATTCCTACACTAAAGAAATCACTCAAAATTCAGAGGATTATACTCTCTAAATTTCGAAAATTATAGGGATTCCAAACCCTAATTTTCGAATTTATCTCTCTCCTTAAAAGTTTGATAGATTATTACTCACAAATAATAAATCTATAGATTGAAAATATGTTAAAAGTTTCTAAGGTTGGATCGAAAGAGATTCAATCGGAGAGGATTGATGTTCGTAGCTGACGATCCAAATCGTCTCTCCACAAGCGAAGGAGAAAAGTAAAATTTCACTGTATTTTCTCCTATGTTGTATTAATTGCTAAAGAATTAATTATTTGTATAAAATATTAAACCTTTGGATCCTGCGGATGTATGAGCCCCTCATACGGGTTCTATCACTACATGTAATTCATCATTTTCAGGTGGACTTTCAGTGACTGGAGGTGAAGAAGACTTCGGTAGTGGACATAAGACTGTGTTTGGTGCTATGTCACGAAAATTTTTAGGAGCAGTGTTGGTGACTTTATCTGGTTTTGTGGGGGCCCGATGATGTCGACTATATACACGCAATGGTAGTGTAGGAGGACTAGGGGATATTGATATTGGGATAGGCAAAGGAGTAGGAACAACCACATTGGTAGGTGTAGCTTGAGTGTGAGAAAAATAAGGTTGAGACTTAAAGAAAGTAACATCACGTACACAAATATAATGACATTTCATAAGAGGGTCTAAACACCGGTATCCCAGCTTTTTGGTTCTAGAATAACAAATGAAAACACACTTTATAGCAAGAGGAGAAAATTTGTCTAATCCATGAGATCAAGAACAAAACAAACACAACCAAATATGCGTGAAGAATTAGTGTAGAGAGGTTTATTAGGATGAAGAAAAAAAAAAGGAATATCCCCATGAAACACACTAGACGACATCCAATTAATAAGGTAGCTCGCAGTAAGAACAACATCAGACCACTGATACTTAGGAACATGCATGTGAGATATAAGACTACGAGCAACATCTAAAATACGGAGATGCTTTCGCTCAGCAATCCCATTATGTTGAAAAGTGTGAGAACAAGAATTCTGATAACTTATACCATGAGATTCGCAAAATAATGAAAGAGATTGTTGCGTAAACTTGAGAGAGCATAAACTTGAGAGAGCATTATCAGTGCGAATTATACGAAAATCATCAGAATATTGATTTTTTATTTCATGATTAAAGGACCTGAGTACAACGAGGACTTCACATCATTGTTTAAGCAAATAAAACCAAGTTATACAAGAATAATCATCAACTAGTATCATAAAATACTTGAAATCCCATCTACACTCAATCCTACTAGGACCCCAAATATCACAATGAGCTAAATCAAAAGTAGAAGAACTACGACTATCGACTCAAGAAGGAAAAGATGTGAGATGGTGCTTGCCCAACTCACAATGTAAATCAACAGAAGCAATATCAACTAAACTTTTAAGACTAGTAGAAGATGGATGACCAAGACGAAAATGCCACTGGTACAAAGACACTGTTGGGAACCCCATGAACTTATATTTGTTTTGATGATGTTCCTCGAAACTACACTTTGATGTTTTGGAAACCAGATAGTCATTGTCATCTATTAAGGAATATCTTAAGTGTAATAGAAGCAGATCATTTTTTTTAGTACATAAATAACGATCTGTATTATTCTAGTTAAAGGTATCCTGGACACAATGATTACTAAGAATAACAAGTTTCTTCCTTGTAAGTCAGCCAGCTCCTAATGTGGTGAACAGATCGTTTCTTATACTTTAATAACGATCTGCTTCCTACATAAACAGCTCGCTGACATTTTTCCTTGTTTCTTGGTTTCAATTTTTAGATCATCTATCAACAGATCACAAATGTAAAAGTGGTTTGAAGTTTCAAACACTTATAACGATCTGGTCCTATAGACTAGGATTAGCTTAGGAAGCAGAATATAGTTGAAAAATATTACATGTAGTTAAGCAGCTAGTTCTCCAAAATCAACCCGCTGCTTGGTACTACCAACAGATCATTTTTCAAGACATCACAAGAGGATGAAGCAGCTCGTTCAAAATGAATACATCAACCTGCTGTCATCTCAAGCAACAGATCGTTCATTTCAAAAGCGATCTGATCATTTTCTCCACCAGATATATATATGCGACAGATCGTGTTATGACAAAAATGATCTGTTCACTACATTCGTAAATGGAGAACCAAAGAGATGGAGTTACAACACGAAGGACAACGAGCTTTCATGACATCAAGTTCAAGCTACTCCTCACAACAACTATGGTGGACTGCCGACATACCTAAATTTGTCATAAGTCAACCACTCGGTGTATTGTCACATCAAAGGCATACTTTAAAGAATGAAGTACAAGGATATCAAAATTCCAGTACGGTGAATCATTCCCAGTATGGCAATACATTGGGAAATCGCGTGAAAGGTGGAAACAACTCTCATGTGGCAGCACGTGTCTCAACAACCCTGCCATGCATTTAATGCTGCCATTAATGCAATAAGGGAAGGACATCTTTGTCTCCAACGGATAGTTTCTTCATTGAGGCTATAAATACCACCTTCTCCTCCAGAAAGAAGCACGAGAATTCAAGCTATTATCCTGCAATTACTCTACTCAAAAATCTTCAAGCTCTCAACGCTCTAAACACATCCAACCTTCAAGAATTCTCTGTTGTGTTTATTATTTTGAAGATTTACTTTCTGAAAATTTGTTTTTACCAAAACCCAAAGTTAGGATCTATTTTTGATCCAGTTGTATTCCCAGATTGTAGTTTTCAATCTTGGGAAGAAGATTTGTAATCACAAGAAGTTATCTAGTTTTGATAATTCTTGTGGCTCGTACTCAACGAGTAAAAAGAAAGGAGAAAGCTAGTGAAGTTATTCGATCTAGATTTGATCGAGCCGTGGACGTAGGGACATTTTATCCCGAACCACGTTAATTGCTTGTGTTCTTTATTTCTGTTTTACTTCATTATCATCTTCTTCATACTCTTACATTTAAATCTGGGTTGTTAATCACCTCAAGGAAGAAAACGTTTTACTCATTAAAAAGAGCATTAACCACCATATTCCGCACACAACATTAATCAAGTTTAAATATGTATTTGATATTCTTGATTACTGTTTTCACATATAAGGTATTATTTGAGCAAGATTAAATCTTCATAACAAGAAGATTTGTCTTTCTACCCTAAGCTATCTTAGTCTTTAAGTGTGCTTAAGCCTTATACTTATATTTGAAACAAGTAAACCTAAATAGTTTGAATTGGTGTATTCCCCCCCATACACCAAACTAGCTCTTTCGGGACCAACAAGTGGTATCAGAGCAGTGGTCCATCTTGACCATTGTTTCTATTTCACAGGAGATTATCTCTGTGTGGTCATCTTGGATAGATCTTGAAAACGTTTTCACAGCATATTGCACTTGCATTTATTTAACCATCTACCTTGAAATTATGGAAGGACAAATGGCTAGGGCTTGTGAGGATTTCTCTATTGCTGGATATGAAGATTGGAGCTTCAGACTGGAAATGTGTCTTAGAGCTCATCATATCAAGATGTGGTCAGTTATCACCAATGGTCCAATCAAAATCATGCACAAACATTCTGCTGAGATAAATGATGGAACTGGACCCACTCCCACCGTTGAACTAGTCGAAAAGGAAAAAGACATGGATGACTACACAACGGAGGAAAAGAAAGAAGCAAGTCTAGACGACTATGCTAAAGGTCTAATCTCAAACACAGTAAGAGGAATCTACTTGGCCAAAATCCGACGTCTCAAAACAGCCAAAGAGATGTGGGATGTGCTACGAGATATAAGCATGGGATCCGACGTGATTCAAGAAAATAAGCTGTCCATAGCTTGTAACAAATATGAAGAATTCAAGATGAAAACCGGTGAAACTATTGCGCAAATGAAGAACAGGTTCACTGAAATCTTGATCGAAATAGATGCCATCGACAAAGGCAAATATACCCAACGTGAGAGGAACCTCAAAATCATTCGCGCCTTACCTGCCAACTGGGAGATATATTCGGCTATGCATCCCATGATGCCAGAGTTCAACTCTCTTACCATCGATGCTTTATTTGATTTACTAACGGGCAATGAGTACGAAATCAATCGTATTCATGGCCATTCTAATTCTTCCTTTAGTAAACCTTCTGCTGCAGGAACGAAAGAAAAAGAAACTGCCTTCAAGGCCAAGTTAAAGGAGAAGGAGGTAGAAAAGAAGTCTCCACCTGTTGTGATAGTAAAAGAATCATCTAGTTCAGATGATGAAAACTATCCCACCAAAAACTACTTCGACGAATACTCTCTCATGGCGCAAAGATTCCAGAAGATGGAACTCAGGGCAAACAGATACAAGCATCTCTACAAGGACAACAATAGAAACTTCAAAGGAAGAGATCGTTCGGGAGATCGACCCGAAAGGAAAAGTGAAGTAAAACCTAACTCTTCCTATATTAAAGCTGACCTGTCCGAATTTTCTTGTTTTAAGTGTGGCAGGAAAGGTCACTTTAAAACAGACTGCCCAGATATCTCTAAGGCTGAGAGAGGGGAACTAAGAAACTAACGAGATAGAAAGCTTCGAGAACAAAGAAAAGCTATGCTCACTGAAGAACAAACTACATCAAACACATTAACCGACAGCTCATCCGAAAACGATGAAGCTTTCATCGCCGAAGAGGATGAAGAATGGGATGAGTGTCTCATGGGTCATGACAACGGACTCGACAACAATGAGGTAGAAAATAATTATTCTTCTCCTATTTCTAACTCACCTTTCTATGACTCGGGTGACGAAGAAGAGATAGATGAAGAAGGGGAAGGCGATCTGTCCATTGAAGACTTCACCAAACTCATGGAAGATCATGCAAGATTGAACAAGATGTTCAACCATGCAATAAAGGAAAATGGAAGAATGGCAAACACTATTCAGGAAATGAAGGAAATCAGCAGCTCATTCAATGATAGGGAAAACGCTCTACTCAAGCAACTCAAGAGCAAGAGCGAAGAAAATTACACTTTGAATGCCAAGATTTCTGATCTCATTGATCGAGAAGCTTCCGCACAACGAAAGGTCGATGACTTAAGTGCCATAATAAATCACTCAATGCACAAAAGGAGGACCGGATTCAACTCATCAACGACATGCAAAGAAGAGCTGCAAATCGTACTGGATTAAGATTTGACGGAGTTGACAAAGGTCCACCAAAAGGGAAGTTCATCAAAGAGAAGGGAAAAGATAAGATAGTGAATCTCAACAATAATGCAAGACAACCTCAAGCTATCTTGATCAAGAATCAAAGCCTGCTCAAAATTTTGATCAATCTGCTCAACTTATTCATCAGCGAACTCCTCAGCCATTCAACCAGAGGCAACGATCTGCCCCTCACAAACAATCTGCTCCTAGAAAACAAGTTGTGCCCAATCAACTACCTACTAAGAAGAAAGTCGTGTATATTGACTTTAGTGGCAAACAAATCAGACCTTCACAAAATTTTACTATTATTAGGCAGATTTGGGTTCCAAAAGGAACTTGGTCCACTAACAAAGCACCCTCATTCAGTAGGGTAGCTAAATAAATTTTCATTGCAGGATAGGAGATCGATGAGAAGAAAGAACACAGCTCGGGGCACAATATGGATACTTGATAGCGGATGCTCCAAACATATGAGAGGCAACAAAGATTTGTTAATCAACTACAAGGAGAGCACTGAACCAAATGTTACCTTTGGGGGAAATTCAAAAGGATACACAAAGGGTTATGGTGATCTTCAAGTTGGTAACTCTACAATTCTAAATGTATCATATGTTGAAGGTTTAAATCATAATCTATTCTCAATTAGCCAATTTTGTGCTAATAACAAGAGAGTAGAATTTACAGCTAACGAGTGTCTCGTCAAAAATATAGAAGGAGAAGAAGTTCTTCTTACTGGGATTTTGCAGGACAGGTTGTACATTGTACAATGGAACGATCAATCTGAAGTTTGTCTAGTAACAAAGTCAAGTACAGAGACCAGCTGATTGTGGCACAAACGGTTAAGCCACTTGAACTTCAAAACAATCAACAAGTTGGTGAAGGATAATCTGGTTGAAGGTCTACCTAATCAAATATATGACAAAGACCACATATGTGAAGCTTGCCAAGTAGGAAAACAAACAAGAGCATCATTTCCTACAAAGGCAGCTCACTCCACTTCAAGAATATTGGAACTTCTACATCTAGACCTTTTTGGACTTGTATCTCCATTAAGTGTAAACGGTAGAAAGTATACTCTTGTTGTTATTGATGATTTCTCTAGATTTACTTGGGTTGTTTTCATGTTCAAGAAAAAGGAAACTCTAGAGAAACTACCTGATCTTCTCAACAAACTATCAAATCAAAAGGAGACATCCATCATAACCATTCGATCTGATCGAGGAACTGAATTCATCAATCATATGATCGAAGGATACTGCTCAAAAATGGGAATTCAACATCAAACTTCAGCAGCTCGTACGCCACAACAAAATGGGATTGTAAAAAGGCGCAATAGATCTCTCAAGGAGGCTGCCCGAACTATGCTAAATGAGATCAACCTCCCTACGAAATTCTGGGCAGAAGCAGTTAACACAGCCTGCTATACTCAAAATCGATCTGTGGTCACAAACGACATGGGAAAACTCCTTACGAGCTGTGGAATAATAAGAAGCCTCGAATATCATACTTTAGATCCTTTGGATGTAAATGTTACATTCACAACAATGGGAAAACTCAATTAAAAATATTTGATAGCAAAAGTGATCAAGGAATATTTTTGGGATATTCTGAGATCAGTAAAGCTTATAGAGTTTTTAATAAAAGAACCCTTGTTGTGGAAGTAACACCACATGTTATTTTTGATGAAGCAAATTTTGAAGTTTCAGGAACAGATAGCGTTTCTTCAAAAGATGATAGACTCATCGATGACATTCTTCTATGGAGTCCACGAAGAGATGAAGATGAAGAAGAAACTAATAATCAACCTGCTGGAGAAAAGCCACAGCAAGGGGGAACAGATGGACAACTCTCTCATCTAGGGGGAACAAATGAAGGGGGAACTTCACATGAACATTCTCAACCATCTGTTGATGAACAAAATACTCAATCTCCCCTTCCCTCAACTCAACAACCATCTGTTCAACAATTGGTAAATGAAGTATCATGCATTGATTTAAATACTAACGATCTCTTTGATGTACCTACCATAGATCATCCTGAATTCGAGAATCCACCCGATGAAATGGAAATCGAAGTATCTGCGGATGAAATGAAAAGACGAAGAAGATGGGTAGATAGCTGTTGGGAACCTTTTTGATGATTGTGGAAATCATTATTTATATGTTTTGATGATGCGAAACCATATTATATATGCATAATATTAAACTGTGCTTTCGCTTTAATGTCTATTGATGCTTAGATGTTTATGCCTTATTTCTGTCTAGAATAGATAGACTCAACAGATGGTTAAGTGTAAGGACAGATCGATGAAAAACAGATCGTGTCCATAGGAACCATCTGTGTTCTCAATAGTAGATCAACTAACATGTAAGATCAGGTTGAGTTTACAACCTGTGTCATAGAGCTT
>JAPKLX010000246.1:156552-181384 GCA_026898415.1 Leonotis leonurus
ATGCTTTGTGGTAAACTAGGATTATTAAATCTTGAAGTAAGAACCAGATTGATATAAACCAGATTAAGTTAAATGTTCCAACAGGGAAACAAAACCAAATTGACATGGTACAGATCGATAAAATTAAGATCATGTGAAATTACAACAGGGAATTGACACCAGATTACTAAGTACATATCAATACAGATTAATTAAAATTCCAACTGGGAATTAGTAAAAGAATCAATACACCAGATTGGATAGTGGCACAACCAGATCAATAGTTCTCACTATGCAGGAGATCGACATTGACCAGATTACTTAATGCCACGTGGATATTAAATTCTTATTAATTATCTCATTACTTGGTTAAGGGGGAAAGGTCAACTATATAAGGCGACTAATTATATATATTCTGACATCCGATATCAAATCTTTTATTTTTGATGATTAAGTACAATAATTGGGAAACGTGATCGAGGAAATATCTACCAAATCGAGAAAAAGGGAGAAAAATAACTGCAACAAAGACAACGCGCCACACTACAACCATTCGATCAAAGCGCGTGCATCATACGATAAAGAGATGCAGTGATAGACTGTAAATCTAGAACATGGAAAGGCGGGAAAAGCTGAAAAAGGGAAGGATTTCTTAATATTTTATTACTTTACTTATCTTCTCCTTCGTTTATATGTTTGATAAGTTGTTTCATCTATCACTTACACTTATATTTTTCCGAAACCTTAGCAAAAAATTCCCTCTCTTTCAAACTCTCTCTACCACCGAAAATCACTCTGTTCTAGTAACAATGGCACCCAAATCCTCTGTTTTTCTTGATCAAGCGACCTTTTTGAAACCATACTTGCACCAAGACCACTTCGCAGTTCTTGATACCTTCGGGTTTTACAAACTGGAAAAGGCATTTGATCTTGTCCGCCAGTGCAAAGGTTCATTGCTTTGTGATTCTTGTTTCCGTTTGTCTTATATTATCTCTTAAACATGCTTTTGATAAACTGCCTTTACTCATCTGCATACATATATACTTGTAATTACTGTGATATCGATTACTAGACTGCATAAACTATTTTGAGCACTTATACTTCACTGATGGAAGGATAGTGCTCACATATGCTCTATTATGTTTCTTGTAGGTTTTTACAACATTATCACTTCACACCCAGTTCACTTCCTACCCAAGGATGTTGCTGCTTTCTACCTCTCATGGCAGGGAGAGAGGGGTGGACACGAGGCGACCATCAGGGTCAGTAAGGGGAACACTATTAGCAATACCTCTTATAACGTCATCAACATCATCAACGACGCTTACAAATTGAAGGATGAAGGTCTTGACCTTGGGGAAATAACTGCAGAACAACTGCAAGAAGCAGTGGAGACAGTGATGATCATATTTATCCAATATACAAACAGGATGTTTACCCGTGCCCTTCTCGCTCCAGAATTCATAATTCTGTTTGAATTCGTACAGCGAATCTTTCTCAACCACAACGGATCCTATGACCAGGTCACCCCTGAGAAGTTCAGGATCCTAGCAGCCGTGGTACTCAACCTGCCAGTGAACTGGAGCAGGATCTTATTTGATCTCTTGGCAAAGGAGGCCAAGATGATCTTGTTTGTGAAAGGAGGCTCACCTGGCATTGAGGTGAAGAGAAGCAGCTTACGACACTCCACAAAAATCAGCTTCATGCTGGAAACCTTCTTCCCTCACCACCAGTGGGACACTGCTGTTGAGTTCAACACCAGATAGCATTTTCCCAAGGACCAGCATCAGATAGAAATGTCAATGGGCATTTCAGCAAATCTGATTGCACGGGTGAAAGACTCAGTGGTTCTTAATGCACTGATGGAGATGGGAAATTCGAATCCCATCTGGATTCCTCCACCTGGTCAAGCAGAACGGTCCACAAAATCCAAGGTCACAAAGGAGAAACCTCTCGAGAGGACACCCACCAAGAGGGCTACCAGAAGATCAAGCTCAATTGACACAGATATATCCACAGCAGCCCAGCCACCTAAACCAAAGCGCAGGCGACTTCAGAAGCTAGCTGATGAAGTCCAGACTGAAGTACCTGCTGCTGTAGAAACTGTCACTCCTCAACAGGAGGTTGAGGAAGAAGAAGTTCTGATGGGTAATCCACCAGAGGATGTGGCCCCCATCTCATCTGTGCACCCAGAACAATCTAAAGATTTCTCCCCCGTACATTCTACCAGCCCATCATCTGCTGACCCACTAGAGCAGATTGATGAGGAAGCTGAAGGAGAAGAAGAATCCACTGACGAAGAGGAGGAGTTAAAGAAAGCAGAAACAGTGGTGAAGATGCTAGAAACAGAGGCAGACCACGCTGTGCTCAGAACATTCCTTGGGATCCAGCTCACCCCAGAGACTTATGACATGGCCAAACGACTCAAATTTCTGCTGCTGGTAAAAGATAAAGAGTTCTATGTCTTGGATGCCTTGCTCAGAACCAGATCAATTCATGCACTGAAGATTGAAGAAGTCACACTGCTTAAAATCTTCACTACTACATCAATTGCTGAGCTCAGAGAGTCATATCAGCCTGACATCCTTGGAATGTCGAAGTTTGAAGCTGATGAACTTCAGATCAACCTGCGATCTGTTTATGAGAAAGCTCACATGCTGGATTTTTATAACAGCATTGAAGAAGAGGTTGAGGAGGAAGTCGTTGAAGTGGCTCGTGCTGATGCTCACCAACAGGGTGTCGCCATGCCAGAATCGACAGCAGATCAGCCCATGACTGAGGCTGAAGATCACATCCCTGCACAGGCTGAGGGGGAATCAGCCAAGGAACGCTCTATCAAAAGTGCAGAGGATGATCAAGCTCAACCAGAACACGAACCAGCTGGACAGCGAGTGGGGGGTATACCAACAGATCATATCTATACCCCAGCTGTCGCAGCTACAATGGAGGAACATGTGGAAATGACAACTTTAGAGGATATATTGATTAACCAACATCAATCCCTATCCAATACTCAAGTCAAGGACCTCATCTCTCACAAAGTCGACCAGTACATGTATGGAACGCTCACTTATGTCCAAGATGAAGCCATCCGCATACTCACAGAGTTCAACGACCACTTGAAGACTCACGTCGATCAAGTTGACTCTGACTTGAGGAGAATATACAGGCTGAAAATCGAAGAAATTAGCAAGAAAATGGACGATGATCGAGCTGCTGCCGAAGAACAGAAGGCACAGATCGATCAAAGTTTGTTTACAACTGAGCTGAAAGTGAAAGAGATGTACAAGATCATCACTGCCTTTGCTGAAAAAGAGAAAGATATGGTCCGCACAATAGTCAAGGAACAGACCGATGGTCTAACAGCTGATATAGTCAATGAAGCCAACTCTTACACCAGATCATTGCTCAGGCAATTTGAAGCCAACGGGAAAGATTTTGTGCAGCGAAAACTGAGCGATCTGGGCTACCCAACCAAACTCATGATTGATGCATTTTTTGACGAGATTGGGATAATAAAGGAAGAGCAGGAAGCGCATACTGCCAACCTGGCCTCCACAAGCACAACTCTTCAAAAACAGATTGATGATTCAAACCTTAACATCACATCACTGCTTACAAAAAGAGTCGAGACAGACAAAGAGCTCAAAACAATGAAGGAAGAGATCACTTCCCTACAGGCACTCATCAATATGTTTGTTGATGATGTCGAAAAGGGGGAAGGATCTGTGAAAGGAAAGAAGCAAGCTGAAGGAAAGAAGCAAGATGTTGCTGCAAAAGGCAAGGAGAAGGAGACAGCTCAACTTGAGCAACAGATCACACCACAGTCAGCCACCCCTCCATCTGCTCACACTCAACACTCTAAATCATCTAGTAGATTGAGCCAAATTCAAAAGAAGAAAAAGAAAACGGATCCAGCTGGCCATCTGCTCACATCAGACCAACTGGAGTGACCAACTGGGTCCCAGCTCACCTAAGAGATGGATGGGAAGGGCTCAAGAATGCCTTCGTTCTCTGCAGATATTTCTTAAAAGAACCTGCATACATTGAGGGATCACCCAACGAGGCATTCAAACGCTATCTGGACATGAATGAAGCTAGTGATCTGGTAGAAGAAATGAGAAAGGCTGCAGCACAAGCTAACATCCAGATCACTGCGCCCGAGAAAGAATACAGATCATGCCCCACCATTCCAGGGACTGATCTACTGGACAAAACATTCCTGCTCACCTTCATTAACCAACTAGCTGAGAACAGAGGGTACAAGGTGGATGCAGAGGACCCGAACTATATAAGGATCAGAGAAGGCATATACGAGAGTGTCCAACTCATCTCAGACGAGACCAGAGCAAAAATGAAAAGACAACAAGAAGAAAGAAGAAAGAGCAGATAGCTATAATTCTCTTATCATTATGATTTGCTTTTCTTACCTTTTGTTATGTTGATATGTAAACTCTTTTTGTTCTTATATATATAAAGTTTCCTTGAAGTTTCTGATGACAACACTCTATTGTCCAGAACACATATAAAATATCCTAAATGTTATAAACTTAATAACGAACAAACATCAATCTGGTTATCAGACCAGATCACCTTTAAGAGCTGATAGGACATTATTGTAAAGTGTGGTTTCGACATCATCAAAAAGGGGGAAATTGTTGGGAACCCTAAAGATATTTAGTTTTGATGATGGTCTTTCGAAATACACTTAGCTGTTTTAGAGCTTGAACTGTTCTACGTGTAAAAACAGATCACTAGAGATAAAGTGAATCTTGTTATAGAACAGATTAGGAGATGACTTGAAATATAAAGGAAATACTCCTATAGAAGTCAATCTCAACTTAGAATAGGATGAAGGTCAAGATTTCACGCCAAAAGGAATCGATCTGCTGTAACAAACAGCGACCAGATCGATGCCCACAGCGAGGAACCAGAACGATTGAGTCATCAATCCACCAGCTGACATCATCCTACACATTATATGCTCTTGCTACGCTAAGATTAAAGTCCATCCAACTGGGATTGGAAAGAAGATCTTTGGTTAACATATAGAAGGAAAGAGACCGTTAGCAATCTGCTTTCCATAACTCAAGGATTGAGTCAACCTTTCCTATATGGCAAGAACAAATATGATGGAAATCATTGATTGGCAATATACCATCTATCTCACGCCAATCAACAACGGCTAAAATTTCAAAATTCAATGCCTATATAGTTGAAGTTAGAGATCTGGAGAAGAGAGAACACACACGCGAGCTATACTGTTGTCATACTCTCAAGCAATCAATCTGCTATCCAGACTTAGAGCTTCAACACTCTGTGACTCTACATCACACCAACCACCTCGATTCAAGTCTGTCTTATCGAGAGAAAGGAGATCACCCTGCTAGCTAGTAGTTTTCTAGTGGTAACGTAGAGGTAATCTGTTGTAAAGGGACACGACCCTTAATTCGTGCATAAGTATCTCTCTAGTTTTGATTGATACTTGTGACTCATTCTCCACGAGTATAAAGAAGCAGAGTATCCTAGTAGTGGATAATCTGGTCTAGTTTTGACCAGATCGTGGACATAGGGTTTTCCCGAACCACGTTAAACAATTGTGTGCTTTACATTTTTGCATATTTAATTTCTGTTGTTTATTATTCTAACCTTCCACACTAGTATTCGATCTGCATCCCAATCAATCCCCTTAACAATCTGGATAATTCCTAAGGTTTTCTAAACAAGAGCAATCACTAATCCACCATTATTCCGCACTCACTCAATACTCAGAAAGTAATAAGATCACTCTTATTATTACCTAAGTGTTTTCACTAAGAGAGTAATCTGTTTGGACTAAAACTGCTATCGATCTGCACATCGATCTGTCTAGTCATCTATCGAGCAATTTCTTATACAGAATAGCTTAAACTCTCGCATAACTTGTCAAGTAAACTGAAAAGTTTGTATTCGGTGTATTCCCCCCCCCCCATACACCAAACCTTGCTCTTTCGGGACCAACACTCCATGACTAGGAGATTCAAAGAGATTGAAGTACGTGCTAACAAGTACAAGAAGCTCTACCGCGATAGAATGCGGGAGAACTCAAGCAGCTCGGTGAACTCCGACAGACAGCTCAAAGGAAAGAAAGTTGTTCTGCTAGTCGAGGATTCCACAGATTCTTCCTCAAGCTTATCATCAGATGACGAAGCGTATATGGCCCGAATTTTGGAAGATGAGGATGATTCTAATGTGGTAAATTCTAATCGATCTGAACTGTCAATAGATTTATCTAACGTTCCTATGCAGGAAGGAGCGAGAAAAATCGATTACTGGCCAAGAGGGAAGAATGCATTTCCCACTGCTGCAATCATAGAGCCACCTGTCAAGAAAAAGAACAGGTCAGCTCGTTCTCAAAAGAATATATAGCAGTTTTAGGCCATTGCGCAGAGAGGTGATCAAATCAAGTCAAGATGGACTAAAACGGATCACTGACAAGCTGGAGCCGCAGTTGTTGCTTCAATGGATTAAACATAAGTAATAAAGTACAGATCAATCAACAAAAGAGTATCTGTAACGATCTGTACTACCAGCAAGAAGACAACACGACATCAATCAGCTAAATGATCAAGTCACATGAAATTCACAGAGAAATAAATAGACCGTGACTTAAGATCAGTGCCCAGATCGTTAAAAAGGGGTACACAGCGGGAAGCAGCTTAACTCCATGAAATTCAAGGAGTAATCTAGCGAGGGAGAATGCAAAGCAAAAATGCAGCTCACAGATAAAGGTCACAGATCGTGGACACAGATCGTCACCAACAGATCATGTACCAATAATCAACAAGTGGTTCAAATACAAGTGGTACAGATCATCAAATTACTAGCAAGCTGCATCAAGAGCTCAATATACCAACAACTAACTGCATTTATTAAGTTGTATCTCTACAAAGCATCTTCAACAATTCAACAAGCGAACAAGCTTATCTATAGATAGCAGATTAAGGGGGAACCAGCTTAAGCTTGTATCAGCTAGCTGTTCAAAACTTCTAACTCAAATTATCTCAATCTGCTTGTATTTCAATTGAAATAAGCTGTTATTATGTTCATAAATTTCTAATAAAAATGAATTGTCTCATGTTATTTCATGTCTTCTTTCAGAATTAATTGAATGTTGCTAAGTAAATGAGATTGAGGTCACTTACTCAAATTTGTGGATGCATCTGTCTCAAGTAGAAAGAAGCAAAGTCTACCCATCACAGCTCACTCCTAAAATATTCAAAGAAGATAGACCAACAGGTGGAAGCATCAGCTTGATCAGCTTGTACTAACGTCCAGGTCAACTAGAGATACCATTGGATTAAAAATTCAGAATTTCAACAAATGGTTTCAAGCTCAAGGAGATGAGGTCTTTAATTCATCTTGTGGTTTAAAACTCAATAAAGAGACCACTAATAAAGGGGGAACAGACCATATGAAGGAAGAGCTAGCAGACCACCATTTCACCCCAAATATATATTGAATGAGGTCATATGAACTAGGGGGAATGGTTTATCAAATTCGATGCAGTTTGAAAATCACAGATTGATGATTTTCATCAAAGGAGTGCAGATTAAGCTAGCAGATGATGTAATTTAGCTCCAGAAGCCTACAGCGCATGGCGAAGCGATGCGTCTTGACCGTCTCTCCGTTTCGCTTCGGAAAAGTCTATTCATTAGAAAATCAGAATCCGAAGTTGGAAACTCTCAGAAAATAGGTCGCTGCTGAAGAGCATGCTGGACAGACTACCTGCTGAGAAGGAGATATCAAGTTGGACATCCACAGATGGAACCTTTTTGATGACCTTTTTGATAATGCCGAAAAGGGGGAAAATGGATATTGAAAGTATCTATGCCAAAAATGGGTCAAGAGAGGCTTATCATTAAGGGGGAATCGAATCTCAAAAAGGGGAATCTGATGGTTAAGGAAGCAGCATACCAGCTTAGCTCATGTCCAGGTAATAAGGTAAGTGGTTTCTACATCTGCTCATAAATGTGTGTGATTTTATTGTGATGGTTTCGGCATCATCAAAAAGGGGAAAATTGTTGGGAACCTTTTTGATGATTGTGGAAATCATTATTTATATGTTTTGATGATGCGAAACCATATTATATATGCATAATATTAAACTGTGCTTTCGCTTTAATGTCTATTGATGCTTAGATATTTATGCCTTATTTCTGTCTAGAATAGATAGACTCAACAGATGGTTAAGTGTAAGGACAGATCGATGAAAAACAGATCGTGTCCATAGGAACCATCTGTGTTCTCAATAGTAGATCAGCTAACATGTAAGATCAGGTTGAGTTTACAACCTGTGTCATAGAGCTTGATCTTATTTTGTCTATCTAGTAGAAGGGAGATCAACCTGTAAGGCCAGATTAAATTAATGATCTGTGCTATAAAGATCGACCTTGTGGTGTAGCAGGTTAAGTCAAAATGTGAGAACAGATCGATGTAACGATCTGTTCATAGGACTAACCCGATCCATCTAGACTTAGTTTTTATTGCATCTTTTATCGCACAGCATGCAAGCATTCTTACTGAGGACAGATCGATGGACAGCTAGCTGTTTATAGACTCCAACAGCTAGACATCAACAACAAGTGATCAATAGATAGCGATCAACAGATAGTGATCAACAGCTAGTGATCAACAGCAAGTGATCAACTGCTAGTGATCAACAACAAGTAATCAACAGCTAGAAACAAATATGCACCTGCTCAAAGAAAATGAATTCACCTGTTCACAGCAGCGAGCTGTGTATATCAACAGCTGGACTTCAAGGAAAATGAATTCACCTGTTCACAGCAGCGAACTGTGTATAACAGCTAGATATCAAAAGCTGGATGTCAAACTGGTAAACATCAACAGCTAGACGCCAACAGCTGGACTTCAACAGCTAGACGTCAACAAATGATATACAGCAGATAGCTGTGTATATCAACAGCTAGATTTCAGTTGGAGGAAGCTTTAATCTACCTAAATTGACAAAGCCTACCTGTCCTATGCCACGTCAACATCCACGTAGGACAAACTCCAACGGCTAGAAGTACAATCAGCAGTCAACGGTCAAAAGAGCATTTTATGCTTACTGCAAAAGCTGCAAAGACTTCCAACGGCTATAATTCAGATATGCCTAAAAATACTTCAAGCCTTCTTCAAAAATGGTGTTCGTGAGTTCGTGATATTGCCCAGAAAAAGCTACAACGCTACAAGATTCTCTCCAGTTCTCCATTGATTTATTCAACACTAGATATAGATTATATACATCCTTGAGTGTTGTAAATTAGAGAGAGATCACAATTATTCTGAAGATAAACCCGCTAGAACTTACATTAGTTTTGAGCCTACAAAGCCCATAGTTCTAGTTTCCTCCATAGCCAAAAGCTCGAAGGTAGAACGATTATAAAACCGAACCCAGATCTCGTACTCGACGAGTTTAAACAAGAGAGTTATAATCTCGTACTCAGCGAGAATAAATAAGCGAGTTTTAGCTCTTACTCAACGAGGATAAATAAGCGAAGGATCCAAGGTTAAGGGATTCATCGATCTAGCTTTGATCGATCGTGGACGTAGGGGGTTTCCCGAACCACGTTAAATATTGTGTGTTCTTTTATATTTTGCATTGCATTAGTTTGATTCTTTGTTTATCACTTCACCAGCGAGCTGTTACCCAACATTGAGCTGTGCATTTGAATCAACTTCATAAAGAACACTCGGTATAAACAAAACATATTTTCTAAGTGTAAGAGCAACCAACATACTCACAGCTTCCGCACACGATCTGTGTTTGGACAGATCGTCTGGTAAGCTCCAGCTAGCTGCCAGTCTATCTGCTCCTTGACAGATCGCTCACGCTCTGTGTTGAGAACTTACTTGAGGAGCTAGAACTCTCTCTACAACAGAGGAGATCGACTGCTATTAACAGCGAGCTGTTCTGGTATCAACAGCGAGCTGATTCTCAACCTGCTGTTCAAACAGCCAAACGCGAAAAATTGGATTGTGGTGTATTCCCCCCCCCCATACACCACACCTGCTCTCCCGGGACCCAACAATAGCCATACATCTGATCTCATTGGTGGGAACCCAACAGATAGAGTCAAAACGAGATGCATGCATGGAGAAAGCGCATTACTAAGCTGCTATCTTGCTCACACCGAACCTAAGGACATTGAAGAAGCCTTGCAAAGTGCAGATTGGATCAATGCCATGCAAGAACAATTAAATGAGTTCAAGAGAAATGATGTGTGGTACTTAGTGGATCGACCTCATCATCAAGGTGTGATTGGAGTCAAATGGATATTCAAAAATAAAAGAGATGAAACAGGCGAGGTGGTGAGAAACAAAGCAAGGCTAGTCGCCAAGGGATATTGCCAACAAGAAGAAATCGATTTTGATGAAACCTTTGCACCCGTGGCACGACTAGAAGCTATCAGATTGTTTCTTGCTTATGCAGCCTTTCAACGCTTCAAAGTATTCCAGATGGATGTAAAAAGTGCATTCCTAAATGGTATTTTGGAAGAAGAAGTCTACTTGGAACAACCACCTGAGTTTGAAGTTGAAGATGAGAGAAAGGTGTACAGATTAGCAAACGCAGTATATGGACTAAAACAAGCTCCTCGAGCATGGTATGAAACATTGTCCACATTCCTACTACAATCGGGATTCAAGCGAGGATCAGTAGATAAGACACTATTCACCATCAAAGTCCAAGACTATATCCTTTTAGTTCAGATTTATGTTGATGATATTATTTTTGGATCTAAATCTGAATTCCTTTGCAACAAATTTAGCAAGTTAATGCAGGATAAGTACAAGATGTCAATGATGGGAGAAATGAACTTCTTCCTAGGTTTGCAAGTCAAACAATCTGCTGATGGGATCCTAATCAATCAATCCAAATACATCAACGATCTCATCACAAAATTTGGAGTAAAAGATTGCAAACCAACAAAGATCCCTATGCATACAAATGGACAGATTGGTCCTGATGTACTTGAAAAAACAACGGATATAAAACAGTATCGTAGTATTATCGGATCACTTTTATATCTAACTGCAAGTCGACCTGATATTACTTTTGCTGTTGGTGTTTGTGCTAGGTATCAAGCTAGCCCAAGGGAATCCCACTTGGAAGCAGCCAAAAGAATCCTGCGTTATCTCAAAGGGACCATTGAAATAGGTTTATGGTATCCTTGTGATGATAATTTTGAATTAACTGGCTACTCTGATTCTGATTATGCAGGTTGCAAGCTTGATAGAAAATCCACATCTGGGACTTGTCAATTTCTTGGAAGCAAGCTCATATCGTGGTTCTCTAAAAAGCAAACTTGGGTTGCAACCTCAACAACAGAAGCAGAGTACATGGCTGCAGGGAGTTGCACAACACAAATTTTTTGGATCAAATAGCAACTTAAAGATTATGAAGTCTACATAGATGGTGTGCCCATATTTTGCGATAGCTCAAGCGCAATTGCCATCACGTAAAATCCTGTTCTACACACTCGCTGCAAACATGTGGATGTTCGTCATCACTTTATACGTGATCATGTTGAAAAGAAGAACATCAAGATCGAGAAAATTCATACGAATGTGCAGCGAGCTGATGTTCTCACGAAAGCATTACCAGAAAATAGATTCAAAATGCTTTGTGGAAAATTGGGCTTGATAAATTTTATCAAAATTGGTACAAATGTTGATAACAGTTAGCTGGTGGTAAAAAGGCGATCTGTTATCACAACTTTAATTTTAGCTTCATATTTTCTTAATATTATTATGTTGCTAAAATTTGTATGAATATTCCAAGTTAAATCAAGCTGCTTAATTTTGAAAATTAACAGCTGGTTGATTAAGTTGAATATACACAACAGATCGTTCAAAGAAGAAAACGACCTGCTAACTATCAACAAAAGCAGCGAGCAGCGAGCTGCATGAAAGAGAAAGCAACAAAATTGTTGATATTAAGAATAGCAGATCGTTCAAAAGATGAAAACGATCTGCTCCTCTACTTCCAAAAGCAGCCAACAACAGATCGTTAAAAGGAAGAAAATGATTTGGCCCTTTACTTCAAATGGCAGTCAACATCAGCTAGCTACATAAAATGAAAAATAGCAGCCCGCTGCTAACACCAAGTAAAGCAGATCGTTCAAATCAAAAACGATCTGCTAGGGCCTTAATTAAGGGGGAATCAAGTTCATTTATTTCTCCAACTCCTTGATTATTTATGACTAATGATTACTACTAAAACTAATTAATTGTAGGATATGTCAAACGCCAGTGTGTCAGAAAAGGTGACGAATAAAGTGCAATTCATTTAATGTTGCAGTCTTCGATTAGTGTTTTGAGGCAATGATGTGACGCAATTTTATGGTGTATGAACTTCGCTCAGTTTTGGGCGGCAAATCATTACACCAGGGAGTAATCTCAATCGTTACTTGTTATTACTTTTATATGATTTAATCTGGTTCGTTCATGATTTGGCTATAAATATGTGAATGTTTGACTGTTCCTCTTACACTTTCAAAAATTCCCTCTCTCTCATAAAACCTAAACCGCCATTGTTGTGCTAGTTCTTTCAAACTAAGCTTTTCTGCAACTTCATACTTCTTCAAAATCACTCCAATCATTCTCAAAATGACCGCATCAGAAACTAGCTCTTCATCCTCTCAAGCAAAACCGATTTTCTTATCGGAGATGTTACACACTATTGAGGCGAAATTGACGCCTGAGCCTCGTGCTGTACTCACACATCACGGGTGTAGAACCCTTGATGTTTTATTTAGCAAAATCGAGGCTTGCACAGGTTACATTACTTAAAAAGCATAAATTGGATTTCTAGGCTTCACATGATTGCTTACTCTACAGATACTACACAATTCTTGCTCTATATATCTATGTGTTCTTTATATAGTATGGTTGCTTGCTTAGGATTTACTCAACTGTCTGTTGGGAAGTGGACTCCAGCACCTCCCGGAGGGGGGGTCCTCCGTGTATCGTACCCGAGAGAACTTATGGGAGTGCGGCCTGCCTCAGTCGAAAAGGGCCTGCACTACCATTGTTGACGAGAGGTTAAATGAATTGATTAGTACTACTCATACCAACATGGTGCATCATCTTTTCAGGTGACCCCTTAGTAGAAACTCCAAGGTTAAGCGTGCTTGGCTTGGAGCAATACTATGATGGGTGACCTACTGGGAAGTGTCCTGGGTCAGCCTGTCAGTGAGGACAAAGCAGGCTGGGAAAGAAAGTGTTGGTGTGTGGGGCCAGTACGTCAATTCTGATGGGCGCTCCCGATCCAACACTGTCTATGGTAAATTATCAATTTATCAACCAATAAACATTGTTTTCAATCACTTAATCGTATTACATCTCTGTCTAGGGTTTCACAAAATCATCATTGCGGAACCAGACTACTTTCTCCCACGACAAATAGCATTATTTTACTGTTCGTGGATGGTGGATGATAGAGATGAATATACTGAAGATACCCCTTGGAAAGACGAAGGAGGATAATATCTACACTACAGTTATTGAAATGATTCTGCAAACCTACCATCTGGCTGATGAAGGTGATCTCGTGATTGAAGAGGTCACCGATGACCACATTCAAAGAACTCTCGATATAATTCTTGCACATTCATTTACATGGACGGGAAAAGCATTCAATCGGGCGCTTATCCTACCCAGCTACAGACTGCTCCTTGATTTCGTTCAAAAGGTGTTTCTTGGACACCTGGGTACATTTGACTCTGTCACTGCTGGAAAGCTCAAAGTCATGGCTGCAGTGTTACTTAATCTAAAGATAAATTGGGCAAGATCGCTGTTGAAACTTATCGTGGATGAAGAAAAGCATATCGTTATTCGACAAAATGATGATGGAAACTGCACAAGTATCAACATCAAACGACCTCTCCGACTCTCCACCAAACTTAGTACTATCATTGTTGGGTTCTTCCAGAAGGATAAATGGCAAAAATCTGTTGATTTCAGCAAGGATTGGATTCTACCAAGGACCCGTCACCAGATGGAAATGTCATTGGGCATTGCGTCTCAAATTTTTCTCAAAGTCAGTAATGAAAGATTGAAGGACGCACTGATTCGGGTCGGCCAATCAAATCCCGAATGGGAAATCCCAACAAAGAAACCAGAAACTGTTGGTGAAGCAGCAGCAGCACAAGTAAAGGAAGCAGCAGCTGCAGATAGACCAACAAAGAGGAAGGCAGCTGGTAATCCTAAACCAGCTGCTGCTGCCAAAGAATTCAAAAAGGCAAGGAAAACCAAGAGCAAACCCACTGCTCGAAATCTGGAGGATGAATTGGACGCAACAATTGATAAAACAAAGGAGCCATCTGCTCCCGAAATAAATGAAGCTGAAGTTGAGATCGATGCTCACGAGCAGCTAGCTGATGATGTTGAAGAAAGATCGAAAGGAGCACAACTACTTTTCCAACAATTAAAGGAAAAGGCCATTGACTTGGTGCTAAAATCAATGCCTGGCATCAACCTTACCCCAGCCACATTTGAAATGGCTCAAAGGTTCCAAACTTACTTGGAGATACGGGATTGCAAATTTTATATTTTGGAAGTAATTCTTCTCTTGTTTTCCATCAGCGAGCTGAAGGCTGAAGAAAACAAGCTGCAAAAGTATTTTGGTTTTCTTGACGTACCAGATGCAAGGCAATACTTTAGAAGCTACGTGCTAACAAAAATGAAAGAAGAGGCAGCTACACTTCAAGTTGATCTTGCTCCTCTCTATTCTTCAGAACAAGATTTTTACAAACTGGCTGTGGACTTACAATCGGCTGACTTTGACGAGATTTTCAACTTTGAAGAAAAGTCTGCAGCGCAAGACAAGCCCAGTGCCACACCTACTTCAAAGCTCGCTACCGAGCTCGAAATGAACGAACTCACTACTGTGTTGGAAAAAGCAGAACCCATTTTGGAACAATCTGATGAACCAGTGAATATTGTATTACCGAACAGCTCGAAGAAATCTACACCCATGGGACTGCTCCAGCTGATTTTCAATTACACAATTTGGAGGAATTACTCTCCTCCAACCTTGGCTCTCACATGTCAGCAGATCAAATCAATTTGCTCATTCACGAAAGAATCAATAATTGATCTGCTGCCTTGGCGAATTTTGTTTTCTCTGCTGCTGAGAGCGCCCTCCACACGGTTGAAAATAATGTCCAACTCGCTCATTCAAAATTATCAAGCGAGCTGCATAAGGTTTTGGACAGTGACCGAGAAGTTTTTGACAAAATTTAAGGAAGAAACGAACACCAAGATTGCTGCCCTTCAAGAGGAAGCCAAAACTTTTGAAGTGAAAATGAATGAAGCTGGAGGGAGGATGGTTGAGGAAGTTAAAAAGCATGTGGAAAAACAATATGAAGATATGGAGAAAACCACAATTCAACCTGTGGTTAAAAACACTTTGCCCACACTACTCAAAGCCCAGCTGCCAGAGGCCTTGAAAGAAGAAGATGTTGCCACTGGAAATGAAATTTTCATAATCAATAAATCAATCACCGACATGAAAGTCGCCCATAGCGCACTGGCTGTCAATTTTGGATCTCATATCAAAGATGCTTCTAAGCAGTTCAATGAAGTCAATGGCAATATTTCTGCATTCCTGCAATATAAAGAAGATTCTGAAGCTAAGTTCAAAGCTCTTCATGACGAGCTTGCCTCCCTTCGACTTATTATTTCTAAAGAATTTATTGCTGATGTCGAAAAGGGGGAAGAGAAGAAGAAAGGACAGCCCGTTGATTCCTCCGCTCAAATCAAAAAGAAACCTACTGCTATTAAAAAGAAGAAATTAACTGCTAAACAAGCTGCAGAAGCCAAGCAGTTACAAAAAGAAAATGAGGAAAAACGCAAGAGAGAGGAAGAAGCCAAGATGGTTGCTGACAGAAAAGGGAAGAAGGTTATGACCGAGGATGATGAAAATGAAGAGATGTTCTTAGATGGGTGCACGGCGGAGCAGATCGCTGATCCTGAATTTAGAAAACTATGGAGGGCCGAAAAGCAAAGACAAGGAGAGACTAGGGCCAAAGACTTTGATGAATCCCCAGATGAAAAGGAAGAAGAGTCAACAAATCCTATTTTCAAATTCTTTGAAAAATTCCAATTGACTGACCTTCAAAACCTTACATGGATTCATTCCAAGAAGGCAGCTCAATGGAACAAATTGGTCAAGGAGTTCATAATGCAACATTATTATTTGATGGACCAAGAAGTTCAAGGAGGGTCAGTGGACGATCTGTTTCGAGAATTCCTTTCTCAACACAAGAATCAAACTTTCATAGAATATCTTCGAAGACAATCTGCCATATCCAACACTCCTCTCACTGCTCCAAGGAAAACAACTCTTCTGTATCCAAGAATTCCTGGAACTACAGAAGTTGATCATACTGCTGTGCTGAATGCCATAAATCGATCTGCTCAAATGATGAATTACCCCATCGATTACAACAATAAGGACTACCGAAGACTCTTCAATGAAATTTATGCTAGCTTCGGTGTTCCTTCTGAACTGAGACAGCGAGAGATGGTAGAAAGGAGGAAGCAATTACTAGCTGATCAACAGAGAAGACAATCACAGTCTTGAAGATTAGTTCTGTAGTACCCCGAAATACTGTAGTTGTAATTAAACGATAATTAAAGCTTAATTAGGGCATTGCATCTCTAAGAGAATATTTATATGAGATTAAGAAGAGTTTGAAGAATCTATTATACGATTTAGAAGAAAGAATTATGAATATTTCGTTAAGAAAGAAAATGGAATTTATTAATTCCATATTAGAGATAAAAGAAAGGGGTTGAGATAGAATAAACTCAGACGACGCATACCCCTCAGAAGAGAAATTTTTTATCTATTAGATAACATAGAAAAATGGAATTAGAAATTCCATTAAGCTTGAAAACAGATAAAAGAAAGAATAAAAATTTATTATTGCAATTTCGATAATAATTTAATTAGTTTTCGGCAGGAATTCAATTTGGGAATTCGACAGCCGTAGCAATATTTATAAATTAAGCCCAATTTTCTAAGATACATAGAAGAGATTATTATGAGGATTTTGTTAGAAAATATTGCTTTAGAAAGGAATTTATGTAATTAAATTCATTCGGTAAGGTAAAACTCGAATAATTCGTTCATCTGAACTCGGAATCGCGAACGGTCTGAACCGGTGGATTCCTTGTGTCGAGATGAGTAATCCAGCATTAAGATCTCGATGCACGAAAATCGAGGAGGTGGGACCTTCTAGAAGCCCCTAGAGCTAAGTGGATAATTATCAAATTATTTAATTAATAAAAAAATCTTATACTTAATATATAAGAAAGCCATCCTTATCATATTTCATCATCTTCCACCTCCTCCTTCCCCTCATTTTCGTGCACCACACTTCCTCCATAGACAAGAAATTTTCTCCTCCATAATTCAAGTTCTAAGTTAAATTTGAGGCTCAATTTCAAGAGATAATCACCTTTGAGGTATTATTCCATCATCTTTACCTCTTTAATTTGTAGAATTTGAAGAGAGGTTGTCTATCTATACATGATAGGTTATGTTCATAATTCATAAGATATGATGTTGATTTTTATATAAGTTGTAGTAATTAAATAGAACATCATGTTCTAAGTATGATTTTGCAAAGAATTGTTAGAAATGATGAATAATTAGATTTTCCCTAAATCTTCCATAAGAACCCTAATTTGAATTGGTGGAAATTGAATGGAATTGTTTGATTTAAGCATGGATAAGTGTCATTAGGAACTAATAAATATGATTAGAGAAAGAAATTAGAGCAAAAATTCAAACATCTTAAATGTTCATAGTGACCGAAAATTAGGAAGAAATTTTCAATAAGATTTTGATTTTATTTGTGTAATTTGAGATCATAATTGAGTTCAATGGCATGAATAAAGCTTAGAATAATTTATTGGGAATTTTTCATACACTAGAATTTGATTTCTAAAAATCTAAGAATGTATGAAGTTCATGGTTTATATATATGTTGATGGTAATTTGCTTAGGTGATGTTGAATTAGAGTTAATTAGATGATAGTAAGCATAGATAGATCAAGAGATTGAAGAAAGAATTATCATTTCATAAAGAATCATAAAATGCTTGGAGAAGGGGATGATCCAAAGTCATATGTAGAGGAGTTAATTGGATAATTTAATACCATAGTTGTGATGAGGAAATAATATGAAGTATAATGTGAGTTTGTTGGAATTAAAGAGACATGTATGTGGAAGTTAGAATTTTAAGTGTAAAGAAGAATACATACTTCTTAAGAGTAAGATCTTAGATATGAAGTTAAGTATGCAAGTAAGCTTAGAATACATAAGTATGTGTAATTATAAGATGATACGTAATGGAATAGATAAAGGATGCAATGACCCGAAAGAGAGTAAACTGATAGCAATCTAAGTTAAGATAAGAGATTATATGAGATAATGTCTTTCTAATCTACTCCAAATTTATATAATTAAGGTACAAGTGGAGTAAGAAGAAGAGATACAAATCCCAAGAAAGAAGAAGACGAGCCTTCGACTTATATAACATAAGTCAATCAGGTGGGCACATTCTTTTAAAGTATGCATGTTATTTATGAAACTTGCTATTGCATGTTATTTTGAAAAGATGTGACTTGCATGTTTTTAGCATGATTGCATTGCCTATCTACGAGAGAATTACGATATCGGCCCTATGCCGGACGAGCTATCGGTAAGGGTTTGTGTACACATATGTGACCGTGAGCCGGTGAGCGGATCGGCCGGTCATAGTGTTTGAGAGGGAGGCCTACCTCTCAACACAAGAAGTGCGTAGATATGGTGTATATGAAAGATTTTGTCTGCAGACACCAGCATGTTTTATTTATGTTACAGTTGAGCATGAAAAGTTTCAGTTTTAAAGAAAGTTATTGCAAGTCACAAGAACATGTTTTTAAGAAAAGTTTGGCAACGTGCCCACTGAGTACACATCGTACTCATGCCTTGCATATTCATTCACATTTGCAGGTTGAGCAGCGGCGATGAAGATGGAGATGAATGCCAGCTTTGGGCTTGTTGTCACTTTGTTTTGACCATATATGTATTTAGTGGTTGAAGTAGTGTTGTTGTACTTATGATCATCCACTCTTGTTGTTGACTAAACTTGACACCTTGTTGTCCTTAGTATGTTGATACGTTTGATTAATCCGTGAGATTCATATTGATATGTTCCCGTTATGAACCTTTGTTTGTCGTCACTTGGTCGTTTGGTACCGTGATATTATGTTAGCCTTTGTTACCCATTGTGGTACTTTTCTTTGTGAGTTAACGTGTTCTACGTCTCTTTCATGGTTGTTTGAGATGATCGTTGATAGTTTGGGAACTCAAAGTTCATCAATTGTGAATACTTGAAAATTTCTAGAAACAGGGCAGCCTCTGTTTTTCCCATTTCTGCACGTTTCACTTGTCCGAATTTTCTGATATTGGTGTCATTTGAAAGATCTTTTCGATACCTTTCTAACGGTTCTTTCGGATCTTAATTCGGAGTTCATATGAGAAAGTTATGAGCTTCCGAAGTTGAGGTGTCAGTCCTGCCCTGTTTTTCGCGAAAGTCATTTTGAGTTCCTTTGTGTTTAAACATCAATTGCTTGAGTTTCTTCCAAGTTAGTTAAGTCATGGCCTAATATCTTGGCTAAGATAGGGTTAAGAAACTGGGCTGTGACAAGTTCTTTTTGATTTTGCAGCGAACTGTTATAAGTGTATTTTGTAAAAACCTGCTTGATCAATAAAGTATGAAAGTCTATTTTGAAAAACAACTTGATGACAATATCTCTTTGTCCAGGCAATGTTTTATGATTGTCAATTTATTGCTATGCATAATAACTGCCTTCAATATTAAATCTTCATGTTTAAAAGAAAATATTAGTGTAGGTTTCGACATCATCAAAAAGGGGGAAATTGTTGGGAACCCCATGAACTTATATTTGTTTTGATGATGTTCCTCGAAACTACACTTTGATGTTTTGGAAACCAGGTAGTCATTGTAATCAATTAAGGAATATCTTAAGTGTAATAGAAGCAGATCGTTTTTTTTTGTACATAAATAACGATCTGTATTATTCTAGTAAAAGGTATCCTGGACACAATGATTACTAAGAATAACAAGTTTCTTCCTTGTAAGTCAGCCAGCTCCTAATGTGGTGAACAGATCATTTCTTATACTTTAATAACGATATGCTTCCTACATAAACAGCTCGCTGACATTTTTACTTGTTTCTTGGTTTCAATTTTTAGATCATCTCAACAGATCACAAATGTAAAAGTGGTTTGAAGTTTCAAACACTTATAACGATCTGGTCCTATAGACTAGGATTAGCTTAGGAAGCAGAATATAGTTGAAAAATATTACATGTAGTTAAGCAGCTAGTTCTCCAAAATCAGCCCGCTGCTTGGTACTACCAACAGATCATTTTTCAAGACATCACAAGAGGATGAAGCAGCTCGTTCAAAATGAATACATCAACCTGCTGTCATCTCAAGCAACAGATCGTTCATTTCAAAAACGATCTGATCATTTTCTCCACCAGATATATATATGCGACAGATCGTGTTATGACAAAAACGATCTGTTCACTACATTCGTAAATGGAGAAACAAAGAGATGGAGTTACAACACGAAGGACAGCGAGCTGTCATGACATCAAGTTCAAGCTACTCCTCACAACAACTATGGTGGACTGCCGACATACCTAAATTTGTCATAAGTCAACCACTCGGTGTATTGTCACATAAAAGGCATACTTTAAGGAATGAAGTACAAGGATATCAAAATTCCAGTACGGTGAATCATTCCCAGTATGACAATACATTGGGAAATCGCGTGAAAGGTGGAAACAACTCTCATGTTGTAGTACCCCGAAATACTGTAGCTGTAATTAAATGACGATTAAAGCTTAATTAGGGCATTGCATCCTTAAGAGAATATTTTTATGAGATTAAGAAGAGTTTGAAGAATCTATTATACGATTTAGAAGAAAGAATTACGATTATTTCGTTAAGAAAGAAAATGGAATTTATTAATTCCATATTAGAGATAAAAGAGAGGGGTTAAGATAGAAAAAATTCAGACGAAGCATACCCCTCAGAAGAGAAAATTTTTATCTATTAGATAACATAGAAAAATGGAATTAGAAATTTCATTAAGCTAGAAAACAGATAAAATAAAGAATAAAAATTTATTATTGCAATTTCGGTAATAACTAAATAAGTTTTCGATTAAAATTCAGATTAAGAATCCGACAGTTGTAGTAGAACCTACAAATTATGCCCAATTTTCTAAGATATATAGAAGAGATTATTAAGAAGATTTTGTTAGAAAATATGGTTTTTAGAAGGAATTTATTTAATTAAATTCATTCGGTATCTTAAAACGCGAATAATTTGTTCAAATGAACTCGGAATCACGAACGGTCTGAACCGGTGAATTCCTTGTGTCGAGATGAGTAATCCAGTATTAATATCTCGGAACCCAAAAATGGAGGTTCTAGAAGGTTCTAGAACCCCCTAGAGTGATGTAGAATTATGTATTTAATTATTTAAATAAACAAATATCTTATACTTAAGATATAAGTAAGTGTCTTAACATTTTTCATCATATCTCACTCTCTCCCTCCTCCATCATCATCGGCCATTACCCCTCTCCCATAGACAAACATTTCCTCCTTCCATAATTCAAATTCCAAGCTAAGTTTGAGGTTTAATTTCAAGAATTTACCATCTTTGAGGTATTATTCCATCATCCTTACCTCTTTAAATTGTAGAATTTGAAGAGAGTTTGTCTATCTATCTATGATAGGTTATGTTCTATAATTCCTAAGATATGATGTTGATTTCCACATATGTTGTAGTAAAGAGATAGCACATCATGTTTTAAGTTAGATTTTGGAAAGAATTGCATTAGAAGATGGATAATTGCATTTGCCTAAATATACAACATGAACCCTAATTTGATTTTATAGAATATGTATGAAATTGTTTGATTTGAGCATGGATAAGTGTTATTAGGCATCAAGAAACATGATTAGAGTAAGAAATTAGAGCAAAATCCAAGTTTCCTAAAATATACATAATGGCCGAAAACTAGGACAATTTGTTCTATAAGATTTTGATTTTATTTGTTTAAGTTGAGATCATATTTGAGTTCAATGGTATGAATAAACCTTAGAATAATTTATTGGGAATTTTTCATGCACTAGAATGGGATTTTTAAAAATCTAAGAGGTGATGAAGTTCATAGTTTATATATAGGTTGATGGTAATTTGTTTAGATGATGTTGAATTAGAGTTAATTAGATGGGGGTAAGCATAGATAGATCAAGAGATTAAAGAAAGAATTATCATTTCATAAAGAATCATAAAATGCTTGGAGAAGGGGATGATCCAAAGTCATATGTAGAGGAATTAATTGGATGATCTAATACCATAGTTGTGATGAGGGAAGAATATGAAGTATAATGTGAATTTATGGGATTTAAAGAACCATGTATGTGGAAGTTAGAAATTTAAGTATAATGAAGAATACATATGTCTTAAGTATGAGGTCTTAAATATGAAGTTGGATATGCAAATAAGCTTAGAATACATAGATATGTGTATTTAGAAGATGGTACGTAATGATATAGATAAAGGATGCAATGACCCGAAAGAGAATAAACCGATAGTAATCTAAGTTAAGATAAGGGATTATATGAAGTAATAACTTTCTAATCTACTCCAAATTTACATATTTAAGGTGCAAGTGGAGTAGAAGGAAGAGGAACGGATCCCAAGAAAGAAGAAGGCGAGCCTTCGACTTATATAGAATAAGTCAGTCAGGTGGGCACATTCTTTTAAATTATGCATGCTATTTATGAAGCTTTAATTATGCATGTTGTTTTGAAAAGATGTGACTTGCATGTTTTAAGTATGATTGCATTGCCTATCTACGAGAGAATTACGATATCGGCCCTATGCCGGACGAGCTGCCGGTAAGGGTTTGTGTACACATATGTGACCGTGAGCCGGTGAGCGGATCGGCCGGTCATAGTGTTTGAGAGGGAGGCCTACCTCTCAACACAAGAAGTGCGTAGATATGGTGTATTTGAATGATTTTGTCTGCAGACATCAGCATGTTTTATTTATGTTACAGTTGAGCATGAAAAGTTTCAGTTTTAAAGAAAGTAATTGCAAGTCACAAGTGCATGTTTTTAAAAGTTTGGCAACGTGCCCACTGAGTACATATCGTACTCATGCCTTGCATAATCATGTACATGTGCAGGTTGAGCAGCGGAGACGGAAATGGGGTTGAATGCTGGCTTTGGCTTGTTGTTCGCTTGCTTGTTCATATATGTATTTAGTTGATTGGAGTCGTGTTGTTATACTTATGATCATCCACTCTTGATGTTGAGTAAACTTGACACCTTGTTGTCTTTAGTATGAACGTAGTATGTTGATACGTTTGGTTAGCCTATGAAACTTATGTTGATATGATTCCGTTGCGAACCTCCGTTTGTTGTCACTTGAATATTTGGTACTTTGATATTGTGTTAGCTTTTGTTATCCATTGTGGTACCTTCCTTTGTGAATTAACATGTTCTACGTCTCTTTCGTGGGTGTTTGAGATGCTCGTTGATGGTTTGGGAACTCAAAGTTCATAAATTGTGAAAACTTGAAATTTTCTAGAAACAGGGCAGCCTCTGTTTTTCCCATTTCTGCACGTTTCACTTGTCCGAATTTTCTGAAATTGGTGTCATTTGAAAGATCTTTTCGATACCTTTCCAACGGTTCTTTCGGATCGTAATTCGGAGTTCGTATGAGAAAGTTATGAGCTTTTGAAGTTGATGTGTCCGCCCTGTCCTGTTTTTTCGCGAAAGTCATTTTGAGTTCCTTTGTGTTTAAACATCAATTGCTTGATTTTCTTCCAAGTTAGTTAAGTCATGGCCTAATCTCTTGGCTAAGATAGGGTTAAGAAATTGGGCTGTGACACATGTGGCAGCGCGTGTCTCAACAACCCTGCCATGCATTTAATGCTGCCATTAATGCAATAAGGGAAGGACATCTTCGTCTCCAACGGATAGTTTCTTCATTGAGGCTATAAATACCACCTTCTCCTCCAGAAAGAAGCACGAGAATTCAAGCTATTATCCTGCAGTTACTCTGCTCAAAAATCTTCAAGCTCTCAACGCTCTAAACACATCCAACCTTCAAGAATTCTCTGTTGTGTTTATTATTTTGAAGATTTACTTTCTGGAAATTTGTTTTTACCAAAACCCAAAGTTAGGATCTAGTTTTGATCCAGTTGTATTCCCATATTGAAGTTTTCAATCTTGGGAAGAAGATTTGTAATCACAAGAAGTTATCTAGTTTTGAAAGGAGAAAGCTAGTGAAGTTATTCGATCTAGATTTGATCGAGCCGTGGACGTAGGGACAGTTTATCCCGAACCACGTTAACTGCTTGTGTTCTTTATTTCTGTTTTACTTCATTATCATCTTCTTCATACTCTTACATTTAAATCTGGGTTGTTAATCACCTCAAGGAAGAAAATGTTTTACTCATTAAAAAGAGCATTAACCACCATATTCCGCACACAACATTAATCAAGTTTAAATCTGTATTTGATATTCTTGATTACTGTTTTCACATATAAGGTATTATTTGAGCAAGATTAAATCTTCCTAACAAGAAGATTTGTCTTTCTACCCTAAGCTATCTTAGTCTTTAAGTGTGCTTAAGCCTTATACTTATATTTGAAACAAGTAAACCTAAATAGTTTGAATTGGTGTATTGGG
>JAPKLX010000246.1:181484-233329 GCA_026898415.1 Leonotis leonurus
TTCCCCCCCCCCCCCCCATACACCAAATAATCCAAATAATATCGACCGCCACGCTCATGTCCTCCACCAATCATCCTCTTCGTCTGCAGGTCCTAAAAGACACAATATGAAGGACAAAGGTAATATAACAATTGTGAGTTTTTGTTAGTTGGCTAATGGATAATAAACTAACATGAAATTTGGGAACAAACATAACATTATCAAGAATGATATAAGTAGTAGCTTTGACAACACTAGTCCCCGTTACCAAGAAATAGGGACCATCGACAATGCAAACAGATGGTTGTGACGAGGGAGAAAATGATGCTAGGTGTGAAATAATACAGTAATGTGGGTTGAGGCACCAGAATCCAACATCAAAGACTTACCATGAGACACGACAAACATGCTAGATGGAGAGGTTGAAGAAGCGAGGAGAGTCTCATACTCAGCCCAAGAAACATAGACCATATCAGCATTAGATGAATCGGCTTGTGCAACAGAAGGTTTATTCTTAGTTGTCCATTCTGATTTGCCAAACTTCACCCAACACTTCTCAGACACGTGATTTGTATGGCCACAATGAGTACAAAAACGAGTATCCTTATCGACATCAGCACCACGGCCACCACGATCACAATGAACATCACCAAAGACTTGACCTTGAGAAACCATGGAAGATGTATCGGAAGAAGCGGTCTTAGTATGGCCTATTGCGACACACAGGACATGAGAAAGAGCATTAGATAATGTGGGAATGCTATCACTTGCCAACAAGTTATCTTGAAATGGCCGAAGATTAGCATCTAAAACAGACAAGAACTTCACAACCATAAATTCTTCCCACTGTGTTGCACATGTTGTGACATGACAAGATAAATGATGATATAGGAGGATTTCTTCAGCAATTCTCTTAAGGGTGGAAAAATATTCATTGACAGACTGATCTTCTTGTGTGTGAGGAAATGTTTCTCGTACAATTCAAACACCCGGGAGACAGTTTAATCATTTGAATACATCACATGTAAAGAATCCCTAAGAGCTAATTATTAGCTTTTAACTAGATATATTTAGATTCTAAGGTTTCTAAATAGCACGTATTATATGAAGGTCAAGTACGATGTCCAAGTCAAGTTGAATGCGTGGATTAACACTACTTTTTCAAACTCGAAGGAGTTCTGAATCGACGGTTTTATTCTAATAGACGAGTTTATAATTCCCAAAGTTATGTTTTAATTATATAAGCTATAATGTTGCAAAATGAAATGTTATCTATGTCATGCTTTAATGTATATTCAACTAAGTTTAATACTCTGAAGTTAATCTATTGAGGCTTTCGACTTTACCTAACACGTTAGTCGAAAACTGTGTACACGAATGGGTAGTAGTGTTTGACCTAAAATGTATACTCTAGGTTCTCGCAAATATATGAGGTCTATTGTACGTGACAAGTCAACTCCGGTCGAATCTCGATGAAAAGCTTAACAGGGTGATTCTAATCCTAATTGTTATTAAAACAAATAAAGAGAAATTGTAAACATTCTAATCACGAATAAGCATGAAAAACATGAGGTAAATTATATAAATAAAAATAATTAAATGGTGTGATTCTAGATTTAAGGGTGTAGAATTAAGAAAATCAATAATCAATTAAATTATGCTTATGTATTCACGCTATTGTTCATTAATCAATGGTTTCTTAAAAGTTTTCCTAGTTACTAACTAACGTATTCGTAAATAGACGGCAATCACGAATCACGTATTAGATCACCCCAATAAGAATTCCCCAATTAAGAACAACGATTTACAATTAATTAATTATTTCCTAGAGTTTCTAAATTACTAACTTTTGTATTTGTTAATTAAGTCGTAATTTAAACCTTCATATTTGAATTAGACAATAGGAAAATCATTAAATAACAACGAATATAATTCCTGCTTTTCCGATTTTAAATTATTGTTTGATTAAACCTTAGGTCAAATTTTATAATTATTTCTCAATCTCATCTAGAACAAAAGAGAATTAAATGGTGATCAAACATTCAATTCAATTATGCACATGTTTAATCAAAACATGAATCAAGAACAATCAATAATTAATTAAGAGATTCTAAAACCCTAGGTAGAGTGAGACAATCAATCAATATAACAATCAAAGATAATAATTAAAACATACTTATTAGATTAAATCTAAGATTGAGCGTCAAACTCGCCCGAGGGGAAATTACAACCCCCCCCCCCCCCCACACACACACACACACTTAACCACACTACTAGAAATTTGCACATACATGACACATGATAGATGACATTTTTTTCACAAAATGTCATGTATGAGCGTATTTTTTTGCATAGATGACATTGTGAAAAAATAATGTGATCTATGAAGTGTGATTAAAAATATACATGACATTTTTTAAAATAATGTCATGCTATAATGTCATGTATCTATTACTTAGATGACAATATCATCAAAATGTGATCTATGGGTGTGTTTATTATTAATATACATGACACATTAATAAAAAAATGTCATCTATATTAGTGTTTATTATCATAAACCCTTATTTTCACACTTGGTCGAATTTCCCTCCAGTTTTCTTCAATTTGCTTCTCCCTCCACAAACCTACTCCCATCTCTGAATTTCTTCAATTCGGCGAACCCACTCCCATCTCTCAATTGTAAATTCTAAAATCGTCCACAAACCCATCCTTATCCGGAGCTTGGCCATTTCTTCCCCAGCAAATTCGCCGGCGCTCAAAGGGCAATGTAGGGCGCTGGTTGAGATTCTCTCTCTCTAGGAATTCTCTCTCGAATCCCTTTGAGATTCCAGCAGCTTTCTTTGCCAAATCGAACACTTCAGCGTTGCCTAATCCTCTGATTATCATAGTTTTTGCATTTTATCAACACATAATCTTCCTCTCCAAGCATTTGCGCTTCCAATAACATATCATATCGGTGATTTGAGCTTGGCTTTGGGAAACCCTAGATTTCGCCGCCACCCACTAGGTACGCCGCCGGCAGTGGAGCTCGCCTGAATAGCACTCATCATCCATTTATCGAGCTCCCTACAACCACTTTCTGCCCTTCGCATCCCCCGCTGCACAACAATTAGTCGGGCGATTCAAGTCGGGCGCGACTGCCGCTTTCAGACTCAGATATCAGTCCTTGAAATCACGCTTCAACTGCGATTCACATCCATTCAACTTGGAATCGCGATTCATATGAGTTCATCTCTGATTCAGAAATCCGTGCTTGAAATCGCGATTCAAATCCTCTCAACTTGGCGATTCAACTTGGGTGCTTCAGATATCTGCGCGAATCAAACACAGCAGTCACGATTCTGATTCATATCTGCTTCAAGCTTCAAGCTCTGATTCATACCCTATTTAAATCGTGACTGCTTCAAGCTCTGATTCAAATTGCCAATGCTATCTGCTGCCTATTGCTCAAATTTTCTATTGCTTAAATCGATTGTGCTGAGCTCTGTTTTCTGTTGAAAATCGATTGTGCTGTGCTCTACTTTCTGTTGAAAATCGATTATTGCTGTGTTGAACTCTTTCTTTGGAAAATCGATTTGTTGAGCTATATTGATTGTTGGAAAATCTGATATTTCAATTTGTTGTTGTGTTGTGAATTGAATTCGTTCAATTCTTGCTGGATACTACTGCTACTGGTCTTTGCCTTGAGAGTGCAGTGAATTCTGCTGTGCTTATTCTGAAATCTGAACACTTGGGCTTCTATCTACTGAACACTTGCTATCTGCTGCCTATTGCTCAAATTTTCTGTTGCTTAAACTTCATTACTTGTCTGGACTGCAACCTGAAATTCACTGATTGATCTCAGTTCTTTGAACGTGCTTAATCTGGACATGTTGCTGAGCTAAATCAGATTGTTGAAAATCTGCTCTTTGATTACCTTGCATTGATTAAATCGGAGCATTAAATCTGAACTTGTGGGGCATTAAATCTGCATAATATATGCAATAAATCTGCTAGTTATGCTACTGGATTAAATCTCCATTGATCTGAGCTTGTTCACGCCTATTAAATCTGTGATTTCGCTGCGCATTAAATCTGTGCCCTGTACCGGCTGTTCATTGACAGCCTTGCATTTCATTCCATGATAGTTCTCTATTGCGCTTGGACTCCATTAACGTCGGTGGAATGGTTTGTGACTCCTGCTACAGATCTGGTTAACTCGAAATTTCCCCCAAAATGGAAATCATTCATATTGACGGTGCTTGCAGGCTACTCACTCCATGGAATTAAATTCTTATTCTTCGATGGAGTGTTGCATTGAAAAATTGAATGACACTAGTTGGTTGGTTGTTGCATTGAAAAATTGAATGCTACTGCTGGTTGGTTGTTGCATCCATTATTTTCATTGATTTTGCTCTAAACCTGCTGTGAAGTACTTTGTTCATTGATATTGCTCTTAAATCCTTAGCATTGTGCTTATTCAACTGTAGAGTTATGCTTATTCATTGCTGGATTTGTTGCTGAATTTGTTGAACTTGATGAATGTGCATCGATCTGTAACATTCAGGCTCTGTATTCAACCTGTATTTGCACACTGAATTTGCTGGTTTGTAACATTCAGGACCTGTAATTTGCTGATTTTTGGACACTTAATTTAAACATTCCTGTGTGTTGATTTAATAAACATTTTTGTACAATTATCTACTAAAGAAGAGAAAGAGATAAGGAAGTATGAATTGATTAACCATGGGACAGTATAAACTTTCACTGCATAGGATAAGTTTTTTTTTTGATCTCGTGTGATTCATGCATTGGATTGCTCACTCAAATCATTCATATACAATTCTATCAAATTTTCTTCCCACTATTTTGGATGCAAGGATTCAAGTGGTGGATTCTTAACAAGGATTGCCAATGGTGAATAACTTAAGTACTAAAATGAAACAATTAGGATAAATCAATTCTATCATGAGTAAATGAATTGATGGACACTATTCCATTCCTTCATTTTCAAATTGGGAAAAGATTGACGTGGGTGAGATAACTCAAAAGTATGTGGTGGATTCTTGGTTCACTTAAACTGGCGAAGTGTTTTCTTCTTTGGTCTGACCAGTATCTGGATGATTAGTCTTAAGTAAAACAAGGAGTTGCAATACACATTAGTTTGCTAGATCATATGCAATCAAAATAACAGATAGATTTCATTTTTGTTCTGGTGTTAGCTAAAGTGCTTATTCATTCTATATCTCATAACAGGAAACGGGAATAAGGACGGCATTTACTCTATTCTTCTCAGGGATTATGGTCCACACGCTGCTGCGACTTGCATGAATCACTTGGCAAAGTTAAGGTCAGACAAATTTCAGTGTAGTTAAATTGATTTTTTGTGTGCATATAGTTACGTAATGTCCCTGCACCCTTTAGTTGTAAAACGGCTAGTGCAATCCTATTTTATAGTCTTTGGTGCTTTCCAGTGGTCTGTGGACAACATAAAAAATAATGTAGCATAGCATAATATGAGTTCCTTTTCTTGAAATTTTTATCATTTTCAAGGTTGCATTCTTTCTGAACGTAAAGTTAGTCCCAGAATCAGTGTCAAACGTAAAGTATCCTTAACAGTCAATTTCAGTTTACAAGTGGTTTAATTTTCTGTTATATATCAGCTTGTTATTTCGTGATACTCTTTTCTCCTTAAAATGTGCAAAATTTAGCTTGAAATGATAAATAACTTGCCTTTGTCTCTTTATTAAAAATATTTGATAGAAGGAAGGAGTAAGGAGGGAGGACAAGTAACAACACATTACTTATTCAGTTGGTGATTGGTGAAGAACTACCTTTTTGTACCTTGGGTTATTTGTAAACTCGTAGCTCCAAAATCAGGTATGTTTTTTATTTTATTTTTATGACATTTAAACTTAGACTCCTTCTGATCTGAATTTTCTTTTCAGTAATGGTAGTAGCTCCAGCCTTCTGGATTGAATGTTCTATATTTTTATTTTATTTTTATGACATTTAAACTTAAACTTAGACATTTAAACTGATGGCTATATATAAGCAGATTTCTGGATTGAATGTTCTTGAGGCTCCAGCCTTATATGTTTTTGAATTGTACTAACTACCTTGCCATTTCCTAAGGCATGACTGATGGTTACTTAAGACTTTAGGGAGTTTATTTGAGAGTTTGCTGAGTTCCATCTCATGTCTTAGAGACATATTGTAGAAGTTAGAGTTTTGGCGTCTTTGGGTGAAGATTTTAAACTTATCTCATTCATAGAATATGATTCTTGCTATCCATTTATGGATTATAACTACTGTGTATCTTGATATATGTTTCATGGATTCTTCATAACCACTTCTGAGTACCTATGTGGCCTAACAACCCCCCCTTTTTTTTGAGCATTTTCATACATTATGATGTTTGTGTTAATTATATCTCTTAAGTTCAGTCTACAACAATGACATTAGATTTGAACTTGTGTTATGGGTTTTAGGATAATTTGAACTGATCTTTAAGAGGACTATAATCTAAACAAAACAAGGTTAGGAATTTAGTCTTGATTACCTTAGGGTTAACTCTTGTTTCTGAGCTTGAATTTATTGTATGCATCTGGGCTTGAACTACGCCTCCTAGGATTCCTCTCTAAAGTGCCCGAGTGTTTTCCTTTAGGCAATCTCTAGGTTAACTTTAAGCTGGATATGGCTTCTTCTAGGTTTCCTCTTCCCTTTCCAAGCGTTCTAAACGTTTGAGTGTTGTCTTGTGAGTTGTAAAAATTTATCTAAGGGCTGAATGAGCTGGTATTTATAGGAGAAACAATCTGCTTGTGTCTGAGACTATGAATACTAATTGATTTCTGGATTGAATTTTCATTGGTAACATACATCGTCCACAAAATCTTTTCTTTATCTTCCCCTCTGCATGTAATTAGGCACACCATCAAAGTGAATATTCTCAATGTGAGCTTGACGAGGTTCGGGAGGATTGGGCGACCATTGTGATCAATGAGGTTAGTAAAATAACTCATTCAATTTTATTTCTAAGTACTTTTCACAAGAGTAACTAAAAAAAAAGTCTCATTCTACCTCGATTTTCTTGTAGATTGACATCTGAAGTGTCATTATATTGGTTTGATCGATGAAGAAGATTGGTGATTTTGGGCATGGTGTGCATCAAACTTCTACTGCATTGGGGAGTATTAGTTTAAGCTACATTAGTGAAGGTGCATGGATTGAAATATTAACCCAAACATTTTAGTATTGTCATTTTTATTTTTATTTCCATGTACGAAGTGGAATATTGGACACTTAATGCATATATAAATATTTTTAGTGCGTGTATGAATTCTCTATTTGGCATTATTTTATTTAGTAAAATATATTGTTGAAACCAAAAATATTAAATACAGGTTAATTAATGAAAAAATACGAAAATGGTTAAATTTATCAGATTATAGATGACATTCTGAAAAAGTCATGTATTGCATCAAAACGTGTTAACTTCTCGTTTATAAATGACATTTTTTTTAATATAGATGACATTAAATTACTGTCATCTTATGAATTATAGATGACATTCTAAAAAAGTCATTTATTTCACCTAAATGTGTCAACTTCTCGCTTATAAATGACATTTTTTTAATATAGATGACATTAAATTCTTGTCATCTTTTGAATTATAGATGACATTCTAAAAAAGTCATGAATTTCACCTAAATGTGTCAACTTCTCGCTTATAAATGACATTTTTTTTTATATAGATGACATTATATTGTGTCATGTATTATGAAATAGATGACATTATTTTAGTGTCATCGTTTAATAAAATAATGTCATCTATGAGCGCATACATCACACGTTTTCAGTGTCATCTATGAGCGAGGAATAGATGAGCCCACCATATTTGACATTCTTTTACCCTCATACATGACATTAATTTAATGTCATGTATGAGCGTTTTTCTAGTAGTGCCATTTGCTTGTCCTCAAGAAAAATTTAATCACAAACTTATTCGAGTCGAGTAGAAAATCAACATGCAAGCCTCAACAACCATACATACCTTCAATACGAGGACTTAAACTAGATTCAATTCTCAATCAAACTTATTCACTTAATTAAGACCGTATTGTTGCCCATTAAACAAAGTCATCTAAAAGTACACAATTATTACGATATACACATATCTCACATCTTCCTAGCATTGAACATGTCAAAATCCCCATTAAAATCTTTTTAAGAAGGCGAGCAAGATCATTTTAAAGGCAATGATCATTAGGTACGAACTTCGATGGTCACATCGAGTATCGCAATGTAGTTTCCCATATTCATTATCAAAGATAAGAAGAGTAGAGCCCACGAACTTAACTCAACAACTCATTACGCCCTTTTAGCGTTTTTTATTCTATATATTTTTTTATTTCTTCGAGAATTTCTTTTCTAGAATTTATTTTAGACAATAATGGGAATAAGACACGTAATTGACAAGGGAGTATCACTCATAATCCAAATCATAATTGAGGACAAGTTATCTCGCTAAGAAACATGTCCCACTAAACAAAAATAATCGAACAACTTAGCCTAAACAAAAAAACGAATCAATATAAGTCCTACGACCATTCCCACCACATACCAAGACTTAACATGCTAATAAACGACTTTCATCAAATACATTTGTAATTAAACAAACAAGAAAACACGCATACGATCAAGATGGGAAGGCATGAACAAATAAACAAATAAAAAAGAAACACAAGCAAGTCCACCCCCACATTTCTATGCCCTAGTAGTAAGCTATGAAAAAGGTAGAGAGAACTTCTCTGATAACGACGAGAAACGAAGGAAAACTCTATAAGCTAGATTTTGGATACTGCTAGTAGTCGAATGGTGAAAAAAATGAGGAACGCCGGATTCTGCACTACCTTGAAATTTAAGGTCGTTAATAGGCTATTTATTTATTATGAAAATAAAGTACTAAAAAGGAAATAAAGGAAGAATGGAAATAAAATAAATGTTCATTTAATGTCTTGAGCTCGACAAAGTATCTCCTCCGCAAATCACTTGGGCCGACTAGGAAGTTTATTCCTTCCTATTGAGCTACACGAGCTCGCCCAAATTATAATACCTGCACAAACACAAACAAAAAAACCAACGCATAATATCCAAAAAAAAGAAAATAATAAATAAAACACGAAATAAAGAACGAACACGACACTGAAAACACTGAACAAGGAAACATAAATAACACTCAAAATAAAAAATGCCTAAAGCTTTCCCCGGCAACGACACCAAATTTGTTTGACCTAAAATGTGTACTCTAGGTTTTCGTAAATATACGAGGTCTATTGTACGTGACAAGTTATCAATAATCAATTAAATCATGCTCATGTATTCATGCTATTGTTCATTAATTAAGGGCTTCTTAAAAGTTTGTCTAGTTACTAACTTACGTATTCGTAAATTGACGGCAATCACGACTCACGTATTAAATCACCACAATAAGAATTACCCAATTAAGAACAAAGATTCACAATTAGTTAATTATTTCCTAGAGTTGCTTAATTACTAACTTTCGTATTCGTTAATTAAGCCGTAATTCTAACCTTCGTATTCGAATTAAACAATTGAAAAATCATAAATAACAATAAATATAATTCTTACGTTTCAAATTTGGAATTATTGTTTGATTAAACTCTAGGTCAAATTTTAGAATTATTTATCAATCTCATCTAGAACAAAAGGGAATTAAATGGTGATCAAACATTTAATTCAATTACGCACAAGTTTAATCAAAACATGAATCAAGAACAATCAATAATTAATCAAGAAATTCTAAAACCCTAGGTAGAGTAAGACAATAAATCCATAGAACAATCAAATATACGAATTAAAACATACTTACTAGATTAATTCTTGGATTGAGTGTCAAACTCACCCTCAATCCTTCGTCCAACGTAATTACAAGCAAATTGTTTCGAGTCACTCGCAATCTAACGATGTCATATAACAATGATAAGTCAATCAAATTTGTATTCTCAAGGAAGACTTAGTAGGGCAATTCAATTCTTTGTTCAACACTAAAGCAAGTAAAAGATTGTTTGGAGATTTTAAAGCTAGACGGAAAATATAGATGACGAAAGAAAATAAATTCTAAACTAATAAAAATAAACTAAGAAACGAATTGCGAATTGAAGAACATGAGTTGCGAATTTAAAAGGGACAATTGATTCCAATCTAAATCAGAACTATATTGAAATTTCTACGAAATAATTATGAAAGTAAAAGTAACTTGAAATTCGAAATCGCGAAGGACGTAGAATAGATAAACGAAATGGAAACACGAAAGCATAAACAAATAAATAAACTCAATAATAAAATCGAACCCGAAATTTAAAGTTGAAGCAAACGTGGTTCATAAACTTGAATGGAAGAACTTGTATCCACAATGATGAATGCAAAAATAACGAACTTGAATGTTGTAATTGACTATCGTTCGTAATCAAATACTTAAGCTAAAAATAACTAACTAACAATCATAAATCTCGACGCTAGAACAATGAGTCGAGAGGTACTCGGAATATAAGTGCTCATAATCGGGAAATGGTATCTCTAGAATGAGGAAATGCGTCGCCTTTTTATAAACGTCGAGCAAGTCAGCGGTCTCTTACATGTCAGTGAACTTGGCTTGTTACGGGTTCCCCGCGCTGGTGATCCACTGAGCCGTTAACCGAACTGACCGAGTCATCCGCTGGGGGGCCAGCGGTCGCTGACCCTGACTCTTGCTCCCTCGTGCACTGGCTCGACTTGGTCCGCCTAGAGACTTAGTCAGCGGTCTCTAGTTACTCTACGGGCACTGACTTGTACTCTCGGTCCATATCTTCATTCTCTCGTCATATCTCGATCTTTTCTCGTCCCGTTTTCAATTTTTAGCACTTATTTTAGCTCGTGATCCTGAAACATAAAATGAAACGTAAATCGAGCCCGAAACAATATGTAAAATGGGAAAACTACAAGAATAAAAATGAGCAATATACGAGTTTAGATGACCAAAAAGAGGCTGAACAACCCCTCCACACACAAAACCTTGCTTGTCCTCAAGCATAACTTAGTCTAAAATATCCATAAGAAAAATCTTACACGACATGCATTTTTTGACAAGACATCAAATCATTCCTAAAATCAATCTTTCTATCATCATGTCATATCACATAGAGATCATTGAAGTAAGTGACACACTGACGAGCCCGTTTTTCATTCTCTTTGTGAGTCTTGTTTTAGGTCTAGATCTAGTATTTTTCCTTTTATTTGTGTTGTATTTTGTGTCTGGGAGGACACAAATCTATGGCAAGAAGAATGCAGCACAAGCTGCGGGTCATCTCGGGAAAGAGGTAAAATTACGCGCGAAGCAACTTGGGCAGTCTGAAGCCAAAGGCAAGGTACCGCTCGAGATCACGCTGCAGCAGATGGAGACCAAGGGGGCACGCTGACCAAGATAAGAGAACAGACCAAGCAACCGGGAGCGCAGAAGATGAAGGGCAAGATGCTAGGATCCGCAGTAGATTTCTTTCCTTCTGTGAAAAAGGTAAGATATCTCCCTTTCCTTCCACAAAATATTTGAAGGATTGAGAATAACTCCCTATACACGGAAGATCTGACCGGGAAGGAAAGTCAGTCGGGAACCCTAGCCACCACCACCACGAAGCCCAGGCCCACAGAGACTCCTATTTAAAGCCACAACTTGAATTAGAGACATATACATGCAATAGGCTTTAACATTCGAGGAGGGGCGATGCCCAACTACTAATTTAGTTCTTTATTTCTTACGAGTGATTAGGAGGAGAAAACAATTTCTACGGGCAAACACTTTTAATATTCTGTTATGCTTTTGGCCTTGCCACGGGTTGGTACTGGCAAGAGGATCTTTTGGTAACATTTTCATTTCAGTATTTAATATAAGTATGTTTTTATTTATTTCATCCTTGTTCTTTATTTTCCGTATGAGTAGCTAGGTTATTAGACTTGGCTTGGGAAAGATGAATTTTATCCGCACTTATAACGTGTTGAGAGGTCTAACTGTGCATATAGTTGTCTTGGCGTGTTCCTAAAGTGCTGGATCTGAATCCTATACAACTTGATCAAGTCTTCGGTGTTGTCTGGCAAGTAGCAGTCTTGAGCGAGATTAGGTTACAACTGCGAGCTGGAAACTTCAAGTGGTAGCGACTTCCTACTTGCCAGCCAAATCAGTGCGGTGATGTAGGTGGGGACGCCATAGGACGGGCGTCTGAGAGGTGTTCCCATGGTTGATGTGTTCCCCACAAATGCCTATTCGGGTACATCGGAGTAAGCTTTGTCCAGGAGCAATCTTGGGCAAGGGGGATAGGGAGTGAGTAACCCTTACCCTCTGGGCTGAAAAGGTGTGCTGGGTGGGGCTTGAGTGGCTACGTGACGATTAAAAAGGGGGCTACTTGAGTGATGCGTTTGGGTTGTAGGAGTAAAAGCCCATTCTTACGCTCGCCCTTAACCGATGACATGCCGAGACAATGAACAACTCTGCATTGATGATCAAGACATAAGTCAAAACTCGAGGATTCTAACCCAAGTAAAGTTACTTTCTCATTTAACACTTTTAGTGTTTTCTTTTCAGTTATTTATTTTTACAGCTTTTACCATTCTGCTTGGTTACACCTCTTGCCCAAGGCAAGACCCAAATCAAAATCCCAAATTATGACATAGAGAGAGGAATCCACCAACTCCCTATGGGATCGAACCTGTACTTACCACTAGCTGAACCTAGTGAGAAGTATCAGCTTATAAATTTATCTTGCCAGAGCGATAACGACTGAGCTACCGACAGATTGGCGTTGTTTCTGGGGAGTTGCACTTTCTAGAATCTCTCTCTCACCTTAACTCAGGTCTTGTCCACGGTGTATGCTTCGACCTAATCCTGAAGGAAGACTCGGAGACGTTTGGTTTCATCTAGAGATCGAGAGAAACGCTAGGAGAATAAGAGGCAGACAAAGGAGACAAGAACGACTTGAGCGAGAGGCCCGTCAAGCAACAAGAATGGCGGACGAACAAGGAGAAATTAACAATGATGACAATGGGAACCCACCCTAGGAGCAGACACTCAGGGAGATGATGTTTCCCAGCAACAACAATCTGAAACCCTCGGGCATCACCTTGCCCGTGATGAATGGCAACTGGGAACTAAGGGACTCTTTCATCCAGATCTTGCCCAAGTTCAGTGACATGCCAGGAGAGGATCCGCAAAGGCATCTTCAAGACTTTGAGATGGCCTGTGGAACCATCAGGACTGACGAGCCAGTAAAAAAGGAGTACATACGTTTGGTATCTTTTCCTTTTTCACTTCAAGATACTGCTCGAGAATGGCTTTACACCTTACCTGCAGGTAGTGTCACGACTTGGCAAGGGATGCAGCAGAAGTTCCTGGAGATGAACTATCCTGTCTCAATGATCCAGAATGCAAGGAGAAGAATGAGCATCACCCAGATGGGAGCCGGAGAGTCACTCTATGACTACTGGAACAAATTCAAGCTCATGTTGGTCAAATGCCCGCAACAAAATATCCCTGACCAAGACTTGATCTAGTACTACATCAATGGAATGTGTCCTAGCGAGCGACAATTGTTGAATGCCGCATGTGGAGGTTCTATCTTGAACAAGCAGCCTTCTGAAGCTTTCAGGCTGTTGAACGACATGGCAGAAGAATCCAGAGAAGATACACACTCCTTGACCAGGACCATGGGAGATGCTTCCGCATCACAGTCCAAGACGGAACTCTCGGACTAGTGTACCATTATGAAGCAGATGATGGAGATGATGAAGTCAACCATCAAGAAAAATGTCAAGGCGTGCCAGCTATCCTATGCTACCACCCACTTGACCGATGAATGTCCAACCCTAAGAGAAGAAGAAGTTAATGCTTTTTGACACACCAACAATGGAGGAAACCACAATCGAGGTCCAAGGTAGAGATTCGAACCCCACTCACAATCTTACAATCCAGGATGGAGGAACCATGAGAACTTAAGGTATGGAGGCAATCACTATCAAGCTCCACCTGAGGCTCAACATGAAATCCAGTCAAGAGGGTCATCTCTGTCCGAGACTGTACAGAACCTATCCTAGGAGCACCACAAATTCAGTGATGAATTTGAGAAGTTCAAAACCGAAAGTCGAGGAGTCCTACAGTCACTAGCCAAACAGATCTCTAACTTGACCCAGACGATCGTCAAGATAGACAACAAGCAAGGAGTACTGCCCTCCCAAGTCCAGGTGAATCCAAAACCACAGGTCAACGCGGTGACAGTTAGGAACGATAAAGCTTTACATAAATCAATAGTGGAACCTGCCAAGGAGATGGTAGAACCAGAGGAGCTAGAAGCTGAGGAGGAGATGATCAAGACAACAGAGCCAGAGGAGCCAGTCAAGAAGCCTGAACTAGAGAATAAGTCAGAGCCCAAACCTAAAGCGAAGTCTCCCACAAAGGCTCTGTAGGAGAACATCTACTGTAAGACACCTTTCCCAGAAGGTTGGCCAAGACGAAAGAAGCAGAAGAAATGAAGGAACTACTCAAGGTGTTCCAGAAAGTGGAAGTCAACATGCCACTTGTAACTGCACTTGCGACTATGTCAAGATGTGCAAAATTCCTTAAGGAGCTATGTACCAGGAAGATACAATACCCTGACAACACAAGATTTCTAGTCGGAGAGAATGTCTTCGTAGTGCTCAAGAAGGATTTTCCAGTCAAGTGCGAGGATCCAGGGATGTTTTATATCCCCTGCGTGATAGAAAATACCAACATTGATTAAGCCATGCTAGACTTAGAGGCTTCAATCAATGTCATGCCCCTAAGTATGTTCGAGGAGATGAAGATAGGGCCACTGAAGCCGTCCAGGACCGTGATCCAGCTAGCTGACATGTCAAGTGTATATCCAGAAGGCATAGTGGAGGATGTCTTGGTAAAGGTACACGATTTAATCTTTCCTGCTGATTTTTATGTGCTTAACATGGACAGTTCCTCTGCCAAGAAACCTCTTATGCTTTTAGGTAGGCCTTTTCTCAAGACAGCCAGGACCTTTATCGACTGTGATACCGGGAAGCTGACTTGCAAGTGTGCTGGAGAGACGGTGACCTTTGATATTTACAAGGCGGAGCAGCATGCCCCAGACGAGGAGATAATGGATTTTGTGGAATCCATTGACAAAGACATAGAGGAGGCCTTGCCCCAGATTCTGAACAAGACGGAAGATGAACCAGTCAACGAGAAAAGCGTAACCACTGAGGAATCTGTCCAAACAGTGGAGCACCAAGTCTCGAAGTCACTTTCGGTTCTAGGGAACCAGATGAGAGACATCATCCATACTCAAATAACCAAAGTTGGAGCTGAAGACCTTGCAAAAGTATCTCAAATATATTTACTTGGGCAAGGAGGAGACATTGCCAGTAATCATTAGCTCGGAGTTACACCAGGAAGAGGAAGTCAGGATCCGAGATCTGCTGTGGAAGTACAAGGAGGTTATAGGATGGACCTTAGCCGATATCAAGGAAATTAGCCCTACGGTATGCCAGCATCACATTCTACTTGAGCAAGATACAGTCATGATGGAGTTAGTCAAAAAGGAGATTGTCAAACTCCTTGACTTGGGGATGATCTATCCCATTTTATATAGTCGATGGGTCAGCCCGATCCACGTTGTGCCCAAGAAGTTTGGCGTATAGGTGATCGAGAACGAGAACAATGAACTGATCGCGATAAGAATGCAGACAAGCTGGAGAGTCTGCATTGACTACATGAAGCTGAACAAGGTGACTAGGAAGGACCACTTCCCACTGTCGTTCATTGACCAGATGCTCGAGCGGCTGGAAGGAAATAAGTTCTTCTGTTTCCTTGATGGATATTTAGGATACATGCAGATATAGGTAGCGCTCAAGGACCAAGAGAAGATTACATTCACTTGTCCCTTTGGAACTTTCACCTATCGAAGAATGCCTTTTAGGCTATGCAACACCCCTGACACGTTCCAAAGGTGCATGATGAGTATATTCTCTAACCTTCTTGAGCACTGCATTGAGGTATTCATGGAAGACTTCACAGTATATGGGAGCAGTTTTGGCCAGTGTCTTGAGCACTTGGAGATGGTACTGCAAAGGTGCGTGGACAAAGGCCTGGTGCTCAACTACGAGAATTGTCACTTTATGGTAAAGGAAGGCATTGTACTTGACCATGTTATCTCTGAGAAAGGGATTGAAGTGGATCCTGCCAAGGTGGAAATCATTGCCAAGCTACCATACCCTACCAATGAGAAGCAGTTGCGGGGATTCCTTGGCCACGCGGGCTTCTACCACTGCTTTGTCAAGGATTTCATGAAGATCGCCCAACCGATGAACATGTTACTCCAGAATGAGGTGCCATGGGATTTTGATGAGGAATGCAAGAAGACATTTTAGATTTTGAAGAACCACTTGATCTCGGCACCAATAATTAGACCACCTGACTGGGGGATGCCCTTTGAGTTAATGTGTGACGCCAGCGGCTATACCATAGGAACAGTGCTGGGCCAGAAGATTGGCAAGGAGAGCCATGTGATCTACTATGCTTCGAAGACACTTACCGAAGCCCAGATCAACTATACCACCACATAGAAAGAACTACTTGCCGTGATGTTCGCCTTTAAGAAGTTTTGTTCCTCTCTCTTCGAGAGCAAGATAGTGGTCTACACTGACCACGCTGCGCTTAAGTATCTCATGGCCAAGAAAGATAGCAAGCCACGCCTGATAAGATTGATCTTGCTACTCCAGGAGTTCGACATTGAAGTGAGGGACAAAAGTGGAGCACAAAATCATGTGGCTGACCATTTGAGTAGGATCTTGAGGGAAGATGACAAAGCACCCCTCAATGAGAGATTTGCCGACGAGGAGCTGTATGGAATAAGTGTTGGCGAGCCATGGTATGCTGACATAGTCAACTACATCATCACGAAGACTTTCCCGATGGATCTTGACCAATACTAGAGAGGGAACATTAAGAAGCAGAGCGAGTCATTCATCTGGGATGACCCATATCTATGGAAAAAGGGTGCCGATTTGATACTCCGAAGGTGTATACCCGAGGAAGAACAAGAAAGCATACTTGAGCATTGCCACGAGAGGGAATGCGAAGGACACTTTGGAGCAAGGCGTACGACAAGGAAGATCCTAGATAGTGGGTTCTACTAGCCCACAATCTTTAAAGATTATTTTGAAAAGTGTAAGAGATGCGACTAATGCCAAAGAGAAGGAAATATTTCGAAGAAAGACGAGATGCCCTTGGTACCAGTCTTGCTAGCAGAGATTTTCGACATATGGGGCATGGATTTCATGGGCCCCCTTCCCAAGTACAAAAGCAACCAGTACATCTTGCTAGCTGTGGATTATGTCTCTAAGTGGATAGAAACGATTGCAACCCCGAATGCAGATGCAAGGACCCTAGCAAGGTTTGTCAAGATAAATATCTTCACAAGATATGGCATGCCCAAGGCGATAGTCAGCGACAAAGGTACACACTTCTATATCTCCACCATCACGAGTTTGCTCAAAAAGTATGGAGTTCATTACCGTATGTCTACTACATACCATCTTCAAGCCAATGGGCAAGCTGAAGTCTCCAACTGCATTGTAAAGAACATTCTGAGGAAGGCAGTTGGCGAGACAAGGAAGGACTGGAGTGACCACCTTGATGATGCACTTTGGGCATATAGGACAACCTACAAGACTAACTTTGGGATGTCTCCATACTGTATAATATATGGCAAGCTATGCCACTTACATGTCGAGATGGAGCACAAGGCATTATGAGCAGTGAGCATGGTCAACCAAGACTAGGATGAAGTTGTTGAAGGAAGAAAGCTAAGCCTGCAAGAGCTAGAGGAGATTAGACTTGAGGCATATGACAATGCTACCTTGTACAAGAAGAAGCTAAAAAAGTGGCATGACCACATAGCTCAAGGAAGGAGATTCAACAAAGGCGAGATGGTGTTGTTATACGAGAATCGCCTCAGATTTGCCTCTGAAAAGTTATCTACCAAGTGGAGAGGACCATACATGGTCTGAGAGCATTACTGTAACACCCCGACAGGAGGGGGCTACGCGGAATTGAGATTTTTTGTAATATAATTGAGAAATATTTCAAAACGACAAGTAATTATTAACAATTGAAGAAGAGAAAAAAATTCCAGGAGTTTGGACACACTGGATACGACACGAATCCAATGTATGGAGACATTGAACCGTATACATTCATGTAAATAAGGTGGAAAGTTGAAAGTAACGTATTGACGATCAACATGATGAGGTTATGAATTTGGATAACGGGGGTCATCAACAAGATGAAACCAACTAGTAGCGGAATAAATAACAATATGACATCAATCTCACCAAGGTAATCGACATGTATGAATAAGACTCTCAATGAGGCCCACCTCATCACCAGCTCATCAACGTCCTCCTAAACCTGTTAAAATATTTGAAAAATATTTAGGACTGAGTACTAGTGTACTCAGTGTGAGTCGTTGCCCGACTTTTTCAGTGAAAAACAACATAACTATTCATTTAAAGAATATTACATGTCCAACCATATGATGCATGGCGTTTTAAAACGAAAGTCCACCATACACATATAAAAACATATTTTACCATCATATCGAGCCCTTCACTATTCTTTACTCATTCACAGTATTCCTCATTGCGACTAGACGGAAAACACCGAAGTCTTCCAGGGAACCTGGCCAAGTTCACCCGATTCGGACTTTCCGTGTACACTACCTTGGCCGAATCCGGCTCAAGGCACAATTGTTAACTTACATCATCTGCAGCGCCAATCAATGAGTACGGTAATACCGATCCATCACATGTAGAATACACATGAGCATAATAAAAACATTTGGCATGTAAATTCACATTTTCAAAAAAAGCAGTTCAAGCTTATTAACTCAAAATACCATATTGTAAATAGACCCACACCTGTCACCGATGTATGAAGCTCACATTCCATTGCATAGGATAGATGATATTCCTCGGTAAGACCCTACTAGACGAATCTCATGGCTAAGTACAAATTGATAGGCGCTAACCTCTTCTCCAACCTTAAGCACTTCTAGTGCTTCCTAAACTTAATGTCTAACCATTCTAACGTTGACCTTTTAATTACCCGACGATCACCATTTACGAGACTCGTATGCTAACTACTTAAGAAATTTCAATCCATTATTAGTCAGTTCGAGTCGTCACGGTAGAAGGAGTAACACTTATCTCGTATACACGAGTACTTTACATAATCATATCGCCCATCAACTACGAGTAATGAGTCGTTTCAACTTATTAGGATTTTGGATCATTAATATATTTCTTCGGAAAAATCATGTCGTAAGTTTTATTTATAAGGAATGGAATTTGTAAATAGCTAATGAGTAGAGATATATATGGACTTCCAATGGTGATTCTTAGTGAACACTTATGCAAACACGATATATAAAAAAAAGTCATAGTAAATGTAAATATTATTCAATCCCCTTTGAAATTTCACAGTAGTGTTTTGAAAATATTGAAGTATTAACTTACCAAAAATTAATCACATTGAAGAAGTTTGACTCCCAAAAAGATATTAACGATACTTTCAAGACCTTTTCAAGACGATTAAGAGTTGAACTTTTGTTACTATATCAAACAAACTCTAATGAATGTGAAATTTTACACACGTATTAATAAAATTATAGGGAATATGCCTTAAAAGCAGTTTGGGGTTTCATTGATCCAATAATCTAAAATAAAATTATATAGTTTCGAAATAATTTTCAAACACATCTTTTCATGTCATATGAGCAGTTGACTTTGAGAAATTATAATAAATTAAAATAACTCGAATTTAGTAGAATAAAATTTTAGAGTGACCATAACCTCTTAAAGTTTTATATTATGAAAACAAAGGGCATAAAATCATTTCACTCTATTTTTCACGAATTTTCAAAGTTAGATAAATGTCCAGATTTTCGTAAGATTTGACAGTTTGCGTAACCAACTTGTAAAATTCGTAGTAAATTGAAAGCATAACGAAATTGACTGATTCAAATTGGAGATTACTCCTAACTCGATCTAGTATTTTATTATATGAAAAAGATAAAAATTTGAATATTCATAATATACGGAAATGACAAGACAGAATCCGGGCAGAAACTTCTAACCTTAAGAATGTAAAATAAAATTGTATCTCTTAGTTCATTATGTTTCATTATCAACAAAACATCAAACTACTTATCCTCAAATCAAATAATCATATTATCACATATTAACACAAGAGGATTCCTAATCCTACCCCATTCGGTCTATATCTGTAAGGAGAAAGAATAATGACTACCTTATTGAAGAACTAATTAAGGTAATTGAGTGAAGATGAAGCTTTGAAGGTGGGCTTTGCCGGAGTTTCCCTCTCCTCGCCGGAGCTGCTCTCTTCTTGCCGGAGAATGGTTGTGAAAAGGGTAGAGAAAAGGGGTGAAAAGTGAAGGATGACAACGGAGAAAAGAGAAGGTAAAAAAAAAGATCAAACTTACTACTTTGGCCAAGAGTTTGGTCTTGCATGGCTGCCTTCCAGCCATTTTTTGGATGATCGGACCCCGGAAATGGATTGTACATGTCGAAAGAAAGCTTGGGGTGAAATTTGGGCTCATTTGGTCGCCGGAAAAATTTTCCAGCGACGGCGGTGGCGGTCCGACAGCTTTCTGACAGTGGCTGGAGAGCCTCTCACTCTATTCTCTCTCTCTAAAATTTGGGTTGGGTGAAAAATGAGGAGGAGAGATGAATGAAGGGTATTTATACCCATTTCGTCTAGAACTTTAAAAATTCGCCGAGCACTCAAACGATGTCCGATTTTTATGATCTTGGTGTCCAAGGGTTTGTCTCGATGAACTCTATTATTAGGTATTACAAGCATATGACAAAAAACATTATTTTTCCAATTTACTCATGCGCAAGCGTTACCATTGTATAAATATAATACCTCAATTAAACCTTAAGCTAAAATAATTAAAATTTGTAACTACGCTAAAAAGAAAATCAAATATATTCCAATGAGATTTTATTATTATTAATAATAATAATTATATTTAATTATTTTCTAAATAAACATATCAAATTTTTTTTTCCGACATTTTACAATTACCCTAATGGCTCCGCAGACATTCATAATCTCAAGACCAAGACAATCTTTAAAGTCAATGGAATTAGGCTCAAAGTCTATTATGGATATCACCCAGGAAAAGAAGTCACGGACCTTGCCCCAGAAGTTCCCCTTGAGGAAGCTTGATCAAGAGGCAGCACTACGTCGATGCCGACGACGTTAAATCAAGGCGCTGGCCAGGAGGCAACCTGGTATTTTTATTGCTTTTAGTTTTCTTTATTTTTGGTTTTTATTTTTGGCATGTTTAATTTTGCCCTGGAGCCTATTGACCCATTCTAGCACTTTGCCTCAAGCAAAGTGTGTGAGTGGAGGGAAATAAGGCTCCTGATTTGATTTTTCTCTTGACCAACCCGAGAGATTAAATTTCCTGCCCAAGGAAACCCAAGTCTTTGTGTCTTGTGCAGGAGAAGCGTCGAGAAGTGGGAAGGCGAAGCGCCGCTGGAACTGTTTCTCTGAAAAGTAATTGCCGCCTAAGTCAGAGCGTCACGCAATCAAGTGCATCCGCCTGCATGCCTACCACCCTATAACCGCCTAGACCCACTCCTTCACTCCTCCATACGTTACAACCACCTCTCTCCACCTTCACCTCTACAACTTTTCATACACTCTTAACTCCCTCCTAACCATAATCCACTCTACCACTTCATCACTTTACTCTCTCACCTTCATCGCAACCCACACCCAAGCACGCTCTCCAGATTCCAAAAAAAAAGCACCACCACCTTCAACCGCCTTACACCACTTCCCCACATTCTCCGCAACCATCACACGTCCAAACCCTTCAAAAATGGTGAAGAAGGCGAAGAAGAAGCCCAGTGTCCAACCCTCATCCACAACCACCGAACCACTACCTCCATCAACCGATACCACTCAAGAAACCCTTGCCATAGTAACGCTTGAGAACACAACCGTGGAAACCACCCAGACGCCTACGCTAGAGGCGGAGAAGGAAAACCCACCACCAATAGAGAAGGAGGAGGAAATGGAGAAGGACATAGAAGACGACGAGGAAGAAGAAGAGGAGGAAGCAGCGGAGGAAGAGAAGGCATAGGAGATGGAGGTCGACCAGCCCAAGGAAGCCAGGCAAAAGGGAAGCTCTAGCAAGGCCACGGAAGAGGACAAAGAGGAAGTATCATCCGAGGAAAAAATCCAAAGAAGCGCCGATTTAAAACCATCGTGAAAAAGGAAAAAGTAACCCCGGTGAGAAGGACTAGAGCAAGGGAAACCAAGGCCGAGACAAGCGAGATGGAAGGAAGGGAAAGCGTGGTCCCCAAGACCATTGATTTCGAAGTGCTGAAGCAATTGGGCATGGAAGAGCAAGTGCAGGAGAGATTCAAAGCAATTGGATGGGAGAAGTTCCTTGACTGGGAAACTACCACCTACGGTGACCTGGTCAGGGAATTCTTTGGCAACGTCAAGATAGAGGTCGAGATGGGAGAAATCCCCAGCGTAATGGAATTCTCATTCACATGCAAGCAGATGAAGGTGGCCATCGAAGACCTAGATGTGATTCTAGGCATGATTGATTTCAAGGAAAAGTTTAACCCCGAGTACAAGCAAGCAATCAAGGTAGTCCCCTATGTGTCCAGGGAACAATGGAACCGGATGTGGGAGAGTCTTGCCAGGACCAAAAATTTCAAGGGAAGCGAGTCTAAGGCTTCTGCTTTGGTGGACCCGGCGGTCAAGATGTGTCACCGCATCTTGGCTATCAACCTCTTTGGCAAGAAGGACAACAGCAATACCGTGTCCCAAAGTGAACTCTTTATACATTGGGCCATGGAAAAGAAGCAACGACTCAACTTCTCCTCGTTCGTGGCAAACCACATCTGCAACATCATGTCCAAGCCCCAACAACACATGTCTCTGTCCCACCTACCTACCTTGATCGGAAATAATTTGGGTTGATCACTTTAACATGGCCACCCTGACCAGGATGTTTACCATTGAGGAGAACGCTGATGGAGAACCCCGCATTGTTGAAGATCCCGTCAAGAAGACACCTTTCTACCCCACCAACAGCGTTGTGAAAGCAGCAAGGTCCCCCTCGCCAGAGCCAACGGAGGACCTGACAGTCTACCTCAGTCGCATCAACAAGACACTCTGATAACTGCAAGACGCCCAACTAGCCTACTTCGAGCACGTAGGTTTCATGTATCCCCCTGCTCGCCAATGATTCAGTCCTCCCTTTATTTTATTTTATTTTTCTTTTCGTTTTCTTTTTTTTAGTTTTTAGATTTTATTTTATTTTCTCATTTTTTTATTCTGTTTCAGTCAGAGTTATTACCAGGGAGCCTCTCCCATTCTGATCACTTTGCCTTGAGCAAAGTGTGTGAGTGGGGAGGGTTCCCAAGTCTGCCTAGGTTAGAGAGTCTATTTTTTTAATTTGTTTTCTTGTTTAGAGTCTTGCCAGCATGTTAACTGTATATATATCTTGAGCATGATAGACATAGGAGTTTTGATGTGTAAGATCAAGCATGTTCTAGGATAGTTAGGTATGACGGAAATGCGATCATGATAGCATGTATACCCTGTGAGATTTTGAGCCTTAAATGTTATATATATCTGCTTAGCATGATTTCTTTTCTCTATGTATATACAACTGCTTGCTTGATTGGTTCTAGAACTTGTCTGTCTTCTTGGTCAAAACCCTACAGCCCTGGTCAAGTCTCTAGATGATTTAGGCACTTTTTGTTCATAAGCCTAGAGCCAAATTTTCCTACCAACATTCATATTCCCTTGCGAGCCATTTTTTAACATTAATATTTCTTTCGCCTCACGTGCATATTCAAGAAAACCCCATAAAGGTCTACCCTTCTCGGGATGAACATAGAGTAGAAAGAATAAATCCATGGAGCAAGGAGGAAGGACAAGACACACTCCCCTGAATGGCTGCCCTGGCTTTCAGCAGGGCAGCCCAAAAAACAAACAAACCAAAAAATCCCAAAAATAAATAAATACGGGGGTTGGGAGTCTAGAAAAGAAAAGGGGTAGAAAAATAGAAAAATTCCAAAAAATTAAAATATATCTACCCCAGAAAAATAAGTGTGCTAGGGCTTGGGAGAAGTCTAAGTGTGTGTTCTTTAGTCAAGAAATTTCCCAAGACTATAATCATACCGACCTTAACCCAGTTCCCAAAATTTTCCAACCTTTTGCCAAAGTTTTGTTACAACCCAATGAAGACCTGAGGATAGACGTCTTAACCAGGCTAATTGGGTGGAGACATGTAGAAGGCAGGCAAGCCTATGGGACCTTTCTTGATCAAGCAGGTTGTCGAACGTAAAATACATAACCTAAACACAGAGTGATGAGTGGGTAATGTTCAATCTATTTTGTAAATCTAGGTTCTCGCAATTAACGAGATCTATTGTACGCGATAAGTTGACCCTAGTCGAATCTCCTAGGAAAGCTATGCAGGGCTATCAATTAATAACACTATATGACTCTAATAAAATCACTTCTAAACACTCTATCAAAAGATGAAATTTTAAGCTAAATTAATTAATGAAACTAAAGAAATTAATTAACCAAGGGATTGAAGCGTAGATCTTAGATATCCATTCGTCCAACAATTAATACTTTATCCAATCATGCATTTGATATTCAATCACGATTCCCCTAAGTTGTTTAACATCTAATGCACATATTTGATTATTAAATGGTGATCCTAACTCTCGTATATGAATCACACAAAAGGGAATTTAATAATTAAATCACAAATTCTAATTCAACGTTCCCGATTAAAATTGGGGGTTGATTAATTCTACATCGAACACAAGAACAATCTCTCGATCTATTATAGTGTTTAAGGTGAATTAAATGTTGATCAAGCATCTAATTCAATTCAAGTTCAAGAATTAATCAACAAGCATGGATGAATTAAGATGTTAATTGAGGAATTAGAACATCTAACCTAGATATAATTTAAGCACTCATGGAGATAGGAATTAAATCAATAAAGAATCCATAGATAAAATTACTTACTAAATTAATCCCAAGATCCAAGAGTTTTTTTCTCTTCAATCCGTAAAAAGTAGCGTTTCTAATTCTAGGAAAGCGATGAAAATAGCGTTCTAAAAATAAAATATGAGAGAGAGAGTTTTAAAACTGAAAAATCCCCCAATTAAATGAGGGGAAACCATGCTCTTAATTTGCGCACAGCGGCGGCTGGGGTTCCAGCGCGCGTTGCGCGCTGCATTCTGTCCTTGGTCTTCGTCGGGCCAGCGCCCGCTGGGGTTCCAGCGTAGGTTGGGCTCGACATTCTATCCTTCGTGCTTCACCCTTCCAGCGCTAGCTGGGGTCCAGCGCCCGCTGGCCCCAGCCTTCTGCCTGATGGTGGCCTCCACCCCAGCGCGCGCTGCACGGCTAGCACCCACTGGGTGGCCTTGGTTGCCCCGAGGCTCGCCCGACTCGTCTTCCGCACCTACATCTCGTCTTCCGCACCTCCAACTCGACCCCGGCTCGCCCGATATTCTTCTCTCGACCAAATTACACTCTTTTAGCACCATTTTCGACACAATTCCACCACCTTCATCAAATCCACGACAAAATACATCCCGACATAAAAAACGCACCAAACAAGAACTAAAATGAACGAAAAGAAGACGACACAAGACACAAAACACGACTTAAACCTGAACAAAAATATATTAAACAGGTAAGGAAACATCTCTAAGCTCACTTGATCGCTATCTTGACCACTTGAGAACATTGCTTGATATATGTTCTAACTCCTATTTGACTTGACTGTTTTTGGTGCATATATATTAGTGTGTTGGCTGTTTGAGATCATGCTGCAGCAGATGGAGACCAAGGGGGCACGCTGACCAAGATAAGAGAACAGACCAAGAAGTCGAGAGAGAAGAAGATGAAGGGCAAGATGCTGGGATCCGCCGTAGATTTCTTTCCTTCCGTGAAAAAGGTAAGATATCTCCCTTTCCTTCCACGAAATATTTGGAGGATTGAGAATATCTCCCTATACGAAGAAAATCTGACCGGGAAGGAAAGTCGGCTGGGAACCCTTGCCACCACCACCACGAATCCCAGGCCCACGGAGACTCTTATTTAAAGTCGCGACTTGAATTAGCGACATATACATGCAATAGGCTTTAACATTCGAGGAGGGGCGATGCCCAACTGCTAGTTTAGTTCTTTATTTCTTATGAGTGATTGGGAGGAGAAAACAAGTCCTACGGGCAAACACATTTAATATTATGTTATGCTTTTGGCCTTGCCACGGGTTGGTCCTGGCAAGAGAATCTTTTGGTAACATTTTTATCTCAATATTTAATATAAATATACTTTTATTTATTTCATCCTTATTCTTTATTTTCCGTATGAATAGCTAAGTTATTAGACTTGGCTTGGGAAAGATGAATTGAGTCCGGACTTATAACGTGTTGAGAGGTCTAACTGTGAATATAGTTGTCTTGGCGTGTTCCTAAAGTGCTGGAACTAAATCTTATACCACTTGATCAAGTCTTCGGTGTTGTCTGGCCAGTAGCAGTCTTGCCAGCCAGATCAGTGCGGTGATGTAGGTGGGGACGCCATGGGACGGGCGTCTGAGAGGTTTTCCCATGGTTGTTGTGTTCCCCGCAAATGCCTATTCGGGTACATCAGAGTAAGCTTGGTCCTAGAGTAATCTTGGGTAAGAGGGATAAGGAGTGAGTAACTCTTACCCTCTGGGCTGAAAAGGTGTGCTGGGCGGGGCTTGAGTGGCTACGTGACGATTAAAAAGGGGACTGCTTGAGTGATGCGTTTGGGTGGTAGGAGTAAAACCACCCCATTCTTACGCTCGCCTTTCACCGATGATATACCGAGACAACGAATAAATTTGCACCGATGATCAAGACATAAGTTAAGACTCAAGGATTCTAACCCATGTAAAGTTACTTTCTCATTTAAACTCTTTTAGTGTTTTCTTTTCAGTTATTTATTTTTACAACTTTTACCATTCTGCTTGATTACACCTCTTGCCCAAGGCAAGACCCAAATCAAAACCTCAAATTGTGACATAGAGAGAGGAATTCACCAACTCCCTGTGGGATCGACCCTGTAATTACCACTAGCGGAACCTAGTGAGAAGTATCGGTTGTTGGTCCTGAAAGAGCAAGGTTTGGTGTATGAGGGGGGGGGGGGGGAATACACCAAATACAAACTTTTCAGTTTACTTGACTAATTGCTTAGAGAGGTTAAGCTTTCTCGAAAGGAGATTGCTTAAAAGTGACTGACAAGATCGATACACTATCTGTCCAACAAGATTAAAACACTCTCTTGTGAAAAACTCTCTTGTGAAAAACACTTAGCAGATAGCAAGAGTAATCTTGTTATCCAACAAAGCGTTGTGTGCAGAAAATGGTGGACTTAGTCTGTGCTCTTTATTAGAAAACCTTTGCAAATCTTAACCGAATAGTTTAGCAGATTGATTAAGAATGCATATTGTATGGACGTGCTGGTTAGTGAATAAACAACTGAAAGTAAATATGCAGAATATAAATGAAACAGTTGTTTTACGTGGTTCGAAAAACCTCCTACGTCCACTGTCCAATCCAAACTGGATTAGATATCCACTACCAGTATACTCTCTTCTTTATACTCGCTAAGAACGAGCCACAAGTTTCAAACACAATCTGGTTGAAACTTATGCACGAATAAGGGTCATGTCCCTTCACAACTTGCAGTATACAACTACAATAAGATATCTTCACGTTAATCCACTAGAAAACTACTAGCTAGCAAAGTTATCTTCCTTCTCCCTCTTGATAAGACAGACTTGAATCGAGTGGTGTAATTTCGATCACGAACGGCTCAGAACACGATATGGTACGTTGAAATCTCCTCAAAGAATTCTTTGTTAAGTGAGTTGATTTCTGAGCAGAGTAACAGCTTGATAATGATCTTGAAGTATCTGTACTCTTCCACTCTTTGTTCCAAGCTTTTATAGGTGTAGAATTTGAAATTCTAACCGTTGGTCTTGATTGGCTTGAAGTAAATGTTGATTGTCAATGAAGAATTCGAATCCTAGAATATGTCATATTGCCTTGTGTGAAAGGTTGACCAATCTTTTGAAATATGGAAAGCATATCGTGATTAATGTTTCTTTCCTTCTTCCCACAGTGATTGATTCTTCTTCCAAACTTGATCTCCAATAGATAAGCTTCCATCTTCGTGAGATCTGCTGATTTGGCAAGGTGATTTGGATTCATATAAGTACATCTGGACATATAATTGAATGTCATATGACTGGGTTGATCTGGTCTCGGCTGGCTCACTTTATGGAAATGATCTGGTCATAGCAGATTGATATCGATCTGGTCCAACATCAATTTGTTTCAACAAAATGCTCCAAAGTATGGTTGTAATCTCAGTGAAGGATTTCTCAGCAATCAAATCGAGTGGTCATCAATCAGATCATCTGCTTGCTTGTAGTCTGTTGTTGATCTAGTTCTCGAACATAATAAAGACCGAATGACTTCTATAGGATGTAATTCTTTACATTTCAAGTCATTCTCTAATCAGATCACAAAACATGTTCTCTATCAGATTCACTTTATATGACAGTGATCTGGTTCAAGTAGAACAGATTACAACCTAGCAAACAAAAGTAAATCTAAGTATGATTCGAGAGAACATCATCAAAACTAAATATTTGTGGAGTTCCCAACATCGGTTTATAAATTTATCTTGTCGGAGCGATAACGACTGAGCTACCGACACCCACTTAGACTAGATACTCATCAATTCGAACAAAATAAAATAATGATGTAAACGGTAACATCAAGATCACATAACCGACTAGAGTTTTTATTCATCACTTTATTAACGTATCTTTCTCTTTTCTTTTTCTTTTCAACATGAGAAATATTAAGGACAATGTTCACCGAGTATGTACTCCGAATGTTTGGGTTTTCCTGGAGTGGTTTTACATACTCATCTCTTTTATAGATTTGAATTTTGATTAACAGAGCGGGGTACAATCCTTATATACTCATGACTTAATGATCTCACAAAGTTAATTAGAACAATGTCAAGTTATATGGTCATTGTCATGAGGTGTAAACAATTATGGGTTCCCTAATGTATCTGTTGGGAACCCTACAATGTTATATTGGTTTTGATAATGTTATTCGAAACAACACTTAGTTAAAATATGATATCTTAAATCAAGGAATTGATGTTATCTATTAAGGAACAGCTAGTATTTAAAAGAAGCAGATAGTGATAAATTTCCTATCTGTATTATTCTTGAGCTTTCCTGGACACATCAATTACCTCCACTCTTGGCCTAAACTCACTGTAATGATGACAAGTTAAACTTTGAACAGATCGAATTTTGGATCTGTTCACAGTTTAACAGCTCGTTGTCCTCAGCCTTATATTGGTTTAAGATATCTTCTCGATTAGATTTTACTAGATCAAAATTGTAAAAGGAAGTTTGAATTTTCAAACTTACTTATAGTGATCTATCTTTCTAGTCCTAGCATTCATAACAGCTACAAATGTAAATAGTACAGATAGATAATAGTCCTACCATCTGTCTATCTAGCTGTAAAGGAAAATCTTGAAGATGGAGGCAACAACAGCGAGCTGCACTACAACAGATCGTTAACAACAACGAACTGCACTACAACATATCGTTAACAACAACGAGCTGCACTACAACAGATAGTCAACAATAGCGAGCTGCACTACAACAGATCGTATTCCAAAATAAACGATCTGTCTAAAAGAACATCTTCAACAGATCGAGAAAACAAGAAACAAAAACTATGTGGACAACTCGAGACTAAACTATCGTAGGAAACGATATGCACCTGTCTTAAGACAGCGAGCTGCTAACCCACATTCTAGTTACGGTGGACTGCCGACATACCTAAATTTGTCTCAAGTGAACCACTCAACGTATTGTCACATCAAAGACATACTTTAAGGAATGATATACAAGAAATTCAAAATTCCTGTACGGTGAATCATCTCCAGTATGGCAATGCATTGGGAAATCTCGTGAATGGTGGTAACCACTCTAATTTGGCAGCGCGTGTCTCAACATCACTGGCATGCATTTAATGCAGCCATTAATGCGTTGAAAAAGGATACCTTCGTCTCCAACGGATAGTTTCTTCAAAGAGGCTATAAATACCACCTTCACTTCCAGAAAGAAGTACGAGAATTCAAGCTATCATTCTGCTATTACTCTGCTAAAATCTTCAAGCTCTCATTGCTCAAAACACTTCCAACCATCAAGAATTCTCTGTAGTGTTTACAGTTTTTGATGATTTACTTTCTAGAAATTTGTTGTTTACATAACCCAAGTTAAGATTTAGTTTTGATCCAGAAGTGGTAAGATTTAGATTGTAGTTCTTCAATCTAATAAGTGTAATCTCAAGTTGTTATCTAGTTTTGATAAAACTTGAGGCTCGTGCTCAACGAGTAAAAAGAAAGGAGACATAGTAGATTTCGATCTAGTTTTGATCGAGCCATGGACGTAGGGAAAGTTGATCCCGAACCACGTTAAATACTTTGTGTTCTTACTTTCTGTTTTACTTTATTATCATCTTCTTCATACTCTTGCATTTAAAACTTGATTGATAATTTCTCCAAGAAAGAAAACGTTTTTCACATTAAAAAGAGCATTAACCACCATATTCCGCACACAACTTTAATCAAGTTTAAATCTGTGTTTATCATTTTTTATTATTGTTCTTCACGCATAAGGTATTATTTGAGTAAGACTAAATCTCCCTGACAAGAAGATTTGTTTTACTACTCCAAGCTATCTTAATTATAAAGTGTGCTTAAGCCTTATATTTAAGTTTTGAACAAGAAAACCTTAAAAGTTTGAATTGGTGTATTCCCCCCCCCCTCCATACACCAATCTAGCTCTTTCGGGACCAACAGTATTCTCACGCGGTTTCCTGTGCTTATGGTTCCCAGAAGAGAAAAGACCTCTTGACAAGTTCAATTTTCATTATTAAACAAAGATACACAATAAGTGGTACTAAACAACTAGTCAGTCGAATCAATCAATTCATACAATCATGCATCACTATTTCGATCATTCTACTAAGATTAAGAATTCAGTCACATGTTCCCCACATTCCTACGTTCATATAATGTTTCATAACATGAATCAAGTCAAATTAATCAAGGCTTTCAAATTATATCATATCGCAAACACATGCCACGACTCGATTCAACCACAAGATATCAAGACAATGTAGCTTAAGAACAATCAAAATTTTGCACAAACAATTCACTAAAATAAAAGACGAATGCATGCACTTAAAAGACACCCCTTGCCTCATTGCAGAAAGTAAAGAGCTATAGAGTATAGATAAGAAAGACATCCCTGAAGTGTTGTGTTTGGTGAGAAAACGAGAAAAATAACAACCTGAAAATTAACTAAAAAACAAAGGGAAAAATAAAGGTTACCCAATCACACACTCACACCGGTTGGTCAGGAGGAGGGTGGGCGGTTGGTCCGCCAAAAGTCCAAGATGACCATTGTTGTTGCATCTCATGTAGGAATTTGTTTTGCTCCTCCATCGCCTTTTGATGGGCTTCCCATTGTGCATGGTGGTTGGCAAGTTACTGAGACTTGTTGTCAAGGCGGGTGTTGATGTTGCGGATGTCTGAGTACATCTCACTAATGCCGCTAGTGATGGTATTCGCGAATTGCTCCCATTGGGAGTTCCACTGAGTTTGGGTGCCCCATTGAGATTGAGTACCCCAATCGGATCATCCGGTAGCATCCGCCATGTCATAGCCTAGCCAAGCGGTGTTAGCTTCCTCCTCGGACTGGGCCTCTTCAATGGCCTCCATTTAAATATCTCCTGCCTCGTCTTGGTCTTGAGTTGCTCGGGAGGCGACTTGAGCATTGAGATATAGCCTCACACAATGACGTCTCTCCTGTGGCACCAACTCTGATTGTGAAAGGGCGAATGGTGCTCATCTTAGCTCATGTTTACCAATGTTCTTGGTGTTAATGAACTCATTGTTCGGGGGAGCCAGGCCAGCCGCACGGATAAGGTTGAGGTGAATTGCCACGAAGGTCGCGAGTTGGAGTAGGGATGCATGGGCCTACTTCCGGCTTTGGATTGATTGGATGGATTCAAAGATGAAAGAGGAAGGACAAATCTTCTTCTTGTTGACTGCGCAGTGGAGTAGGAAGCACTCCACTGCGTTGGCTTTGTTGGCTTGGTCATTACCCGAGATACAGTAGGCGATGAATTTGTGTAGTACGCCTATCTCGGGATCTCGTAAGAATCCTCTGGGCATGCCTCCTGATGCCCAATTCTGGAAACCTGTCAACTCATGCCAAGCTAGTTTGGGAATAAATTCTGGGGGCACCCGATTGTACCCTGTAGTGGGAAATCCAAAGATGGATTTCATCATAGAAGCAGTCACAGTATGAAACAAACCACGATAACAGAATTTAAAAGATTTGAAATCCGCACAAACATCAAAAATAGTCAGAAATTCAAGTCCTAACTACTTGAAACAATCAACTTCTAGGCTAGCATATTTTTCGAGCCCAATATTGTTCAATAAGCGAGTCACTCTTGAAGAAATACCTAAGCTATCCAATAAGTCCCAATCAAGGACACGCAGCGTAGTAATATCAAGTGATGTGTACCTTAGATATAATTTGCCCTCGTTTGTACTATAGATGGGGAATGGGGCTCCATAGCTCGCAATATGGTCACGTACTGGGTGAAATTCATCCTCGTCCCCTCCTTGGTGGCTCGATTGCCCAACTTCGGTTGTTTTTTATCTTTTCATCCCCATGGTAATTTTGTCAAACACTTAGTGGGCAAAGAATGTGTGAATTTGGGATTTGGGGATTTGGATGATTTAGTGGTAGGAATTGAATTTTGTTCGGATAGGATGAAAGAGCAAGTGGAATTGATGGTGAATGCGTAAAATTGGAGTGAAAGGATGAGTGTAGAAAGAGTAATTGAAGGAGGAAGATTGAGGGAGGGTTCAAGCTTGGGGAGTTGGGGGAAGATTAAACAAGAGAATTGGTGAAAAAGATGAGATAGAGGGTGAAAAAGGTGGGGCAGCTGTGAAAGTCAGTGGCCGCTGAGAGATGTTGTCTGGGGTGTATTAAAAACGCTGGATGATTTTTACGAAGGGTGTGGTCAGCGACCGCTGACTCGAGGGCGGGGTGTCACTGGGCTCTGGCACGAGCGCTGGGTCAGCGACCGCTGAGTGTGTCGTGGTCGCTGACCATGCCTCGCGTAAATTTCCTCTGTGCTCTTCTCCGCGAGCGCTGAGTCTTCGCGCCCGCTAACTTGGCCTCTCGTCGGGTCTTTTTGGGACTATGACTTTTCTTATCATTTTGTTTCTCACACCGGTTTCCTCCTGACTCGGTAACACCTATGAATAAAGAAAAAGATAAAAATTTAAAACTGGCGAAACAAAGAGGATGAAAATATAGGAAAAAGAGTGTGGGTTGCCTCCCACGAAGCGCTTGTTTCACATCATTAGCTTGATGAGATGGAATTATTTCAACAGTGGATCGGAGACAGGCGTTGACTCCACAACTTTGGGCATGGAGTTTCCTTCAATGTACGGTTTTACCCGATGTCCATTTACTTGAAAAAATTCCTCCCCTTCGTTACAAAAAAGTTCAACGGATGGTAGTATGTCTTTGATCACGAATGGGCCGCTTCATCTAGATTTGAGTTTGCCCGAAAATAATCGAAGTCTAGAATTGAAGAGTAGAACTTTCATTTTGGGCTTTAATTCCTTGAGCACAATTCGACGGCCGTGGATCCGCTTTACTTTATCCTTGTAGATTCGTGCACTCTCATACGTCTCGTTCCTAAGCTCATCTAGCTCGGAAATTTGGAGTGATCTCTTCTCGGCAACATTGTCGAGGTCGTATGTCGTTGCCTTGATTGCCTAATATGCTTTGTGTTCTACTTCGACTGGCAAGTGGCACGTCTTTCTATACACAAGACGATACGGGCTCATCCCAAGAATACTTTTGTCCTATATGCCCATAATGCATCATTTAGCTTGACTGCCCAATCTTTCTAGGATGGTTTCACGGTTTTGTCCAATATGGCCTTCACTTGCCTATTGCTCGTTTCTGCTTCCCCCGAGGTTTGTGGGTGATATGGGGTTGCAACTCTGTGTGTGATCCCATTCTTCATCAATCTTTCGAACAGTTTTGTTGCAAAAGTGTTTTCCTCCATCGATAATGATAGTTCGAGGAAATCCAAAGCTACATAAGATGTTTTCCTGCACAAACTTGAGAACAATATTAGCATCGCAAATCCTAGTGGGAATAGCTTCAACCCACTTGGAGACATAATCAACGGTTAATAGAATGTACTCGTATCCAAATGATTTAAGGAAAACACCCATAAAATCTATACCCCACACGTCGAAAATTTTGACTACCAAGATGTTTTTGAGAGGCATCTCGTTGCGGCCGCTTTGCAAAACTTTATATGCCGACTTATGTCCTCCAAAATGACCTACACATGGGGATTCGTAGAAGAAACGGAGCACTTGCTCTTGCTCACAATCCAGAATGCAACGTCAGATTACACTATCCTTACCAAGCTTGAAAAGGTAAGGTCCCTCCCAAAAATATTGCCTACACACAATAAGAAATCGTTTCTCCTCTTAGAAGGTTAAGCCGAGTCTAAATAGATTACATGCTAGATAATTAACAATGTTGATATACCAAGGAGTGATAGCAATTTCAAAAATATTTTCATAAGGAAAGTTGTCAGAAGCACAAGTTGTATCAATACAAGGGTGCTCAAGGAGAGAAAGATGGTCGGCCACAAAATTTTTACTTCCTTTCCAATCATTTATCTCCACATCACATTCTTGTAAAAGTAATACCCATCTAATTAATCTAGGCTTATCTTGGAGTTTGGTCAATAAATATCTCAAGGCCGCAAGATCGCTATGAATAATTACCTTACATCATAGAATATAAGATCGGAATTTGTCTAAAGGATATATCACGAAAAACATCTCTTTTTCGGTGGTGGTGTAATTTACTTGAGCTAAGTTCAAAGTCAAATTGGCGTAGTAAATCACACGAAACATATTATCAACTCATTGACCCAAAACAGCTCCGATTGCAAAATTAGAGGCATCACACATGATCTCAAAAGGAATAAAATAATTAGGGCCAATGACAATGGGAGCAGAAGTCAATTTTCTTTTCAACGGGTTAAAAGCTTGCAAACACAAGTCATCAAAATCAAATAGAACATTATGAGCTAGTAAATGACAAAGGGGTTGGCAAGTTTTAGAAAAATCTTTAATGAAACGACGGTAAAAACCTACGTGACCTAAAAAACTTCTAATTCCTTTGACATCTCTAGGTGGGGGTAATTTTTCAATCACCTCGATTTTCACCTTATCAATCTCAATGCCTTTATTAGAAACAATATGACCAAGAATAATGCCACTTTTAACCATGAAGTGACTCTTTTCCCAACTCAATGTAAAACCACTTTCAACACAATTTTCAAGCACTTTCTTGATTTTAAGAAAACAATCATGAAAAGATGAACCAAATACCGAAAAATCATCCATGAAGATCTCGACAAAATCTTCAATCATCTCGGAGAAGATGGACATCATGCACCTTTGAAAGGTACCGGGTGCATTGCATTGTCCAAATGGCATCGTCCTATATGCGTATGTGCCAAATGGGCTCGAGAATGCCGTCTTGACTTGATCCTCCGATGCGATGGCAATCTGATAGTATCCTGAAAGACGATCAAGAAAATAGTAAAAATTGTGTTCGAATAATCTATCTAACATTTGATCAATAAAAAGGAGAGGAAAATGGTCCTTTTTGGTGGCGGCATTTAATTTGCTGTAGTCGATGCACATCCGCCACCCTGTGACGGGTCGATAAGGAACAAGCTCCTGCTTATCGTTTAGGACCACCGTGATTCCTCCCTTTTTGGGTACCACATGTACCGGGCTCACCCTCTCGCTATCCGCAATGGGATAGATGATTCCTTCCGCCAACAACTTGAAGATCTCCTTTTGAACCACTTCCAAGAGGACTGAATTTAGTTTTCGTTGGCTTTCCCATTTTGGAATGACGTCTCCTCAAGATTGATGCGGTGCATGCATGTAGTAGGGCTAATGCCTCGAATATCTGCTAGGCCCCATCCAAAAGTTAGTTTGTGCTTTTTGAGAATTGGAAGTAGTTAGTTTTCTTGGTCCTTTGTCAGCTCGGATGAAATAATCACTGGTTTGTTTTCTCCTTCTTCCAAGAAAACATACTTGAGGTGAGTGGGGAGCTTTTTGAGTTCCAATTTGGCGGGTGTGGGCACCTCTTTGGGTGTCGCCTGAGTGATGAATTTTTCGTCAATATCCTGCACCAATATTTCTCCACTCGTGAAATCCTACAAGAAAGAACTATCGGCCAAGGAATCAATAGCATATATGTAATAGCAATCATCAATAAAATTAACATAAGGTATGATGCGACTCATATGAGCAGAAAAAGACAATTCCACTCCTAGAACAGACATTTTAATTGTATCATTTTTAACATCAATCAAAGTATTAGTGGTGGCCATGAATGGTCTTCCTAGAAGGAGTGTATGCTCTACACTATTTTCATGTACGTCTTAGATCTCTAAAACAACGAAATCGACAGGAACAATCAATCCACCTACTTGCACTAAAACATACTCAATGACACCTCTAGAATATCTAACGAATCTATCGGCCAACTATAAGCACATGCGAGTAGATTTAAGTTCACCTAATTCCAATTGTTTAAAAATAGAGTACGACATCAAATTAATTATTGCTCCTAGATCTAACATGTCTGATGCTTCCTTACCGTTTCCTAGAGCGATATTGATAACAAAACTATGTGGATCGTTCTGCTTAGGAGGCAAGGGCTGCTGCATGATGGAGATCGCCACTTCAAATACGGTCACCACTTCTTGATCACTGAATTTTCTCTTCTTCGCCGCCAACTCGTTAAAGAACTTGACATAGGCCGGAATGTTTTGGATGACTTCCAAAAGAGGTAAATTCACATTTACCTTGGACAACATTTTATAAAAATTCTCGAACTCCTGGTTGTGTTTGGCGTTCCTTAGCCTATTGGGATAAGAAATCGGTGGAACATACAGATTTGATGTCTTTTGAAGTTTCTCACCGGGCTTGGCTTTTCCAACTTCGGGTGGGAGCCCGTCTTCCTTGTCAATGGTGAATGGTGTCATCTCCATTTTGTTATCCATCATTTTTCCACTCTACAACACAATCACAGCTTGAGCTTGATGGGTTTGATGACCCTGCCCCAGAATTTTTCCTGTTTGATTATTTTTCTGCAACTGATTCATTGCACCCGAAATTTGCCTCATAGTAGTTTCAAGGCGTTTGATGGTAGCGTCTTGCGCCTCATGAGCCTGTTTACTTGCTTGCATGAAAGCGGCCCAACTATCCTCAAGAAATGATTTTTAAGGAGACATAGTGACGTGGAAACTGCTGCATTGGATATTGGTGCTGCTGATTCGGAGGGTGATAAAATTATTGCTGCTGCGGTGGAAAAATTTGTTGTGGTTGTGGTGGATAATACAGATGTGGTTGACGCTGATGGGGGTCGGTTCATTTGGTTTTTTGAGATCGGGACTGGTCGAGAGGATTTTTGTTTTGAACTTGCAGCTAAGGTCTCAAAAATATCATTCATCTCCTTCGCCGTCTTGACAACAATATTTCCTCCTACCGAACTGTCCATCATAAATTGAGTATTCTGGAGCAGACCGTCATAGAAGAACTGACATAGCATCTCTGGTGCCATCTGATGGTGGGGGCCCTGCTGCAGTAGCTCTTGGAATCTCTCTCATGCCTCATGGAATGGCTTGTCGTGGGCTTGTGCGAAATTCATTATATTAGTACCTACCGCTTGAGTTTTGTGATGCGGGTAGTACTTCAAAATGAATTTATCACAAACTGATGTCCAATTTGTAAGTGATCCGGGTTGAAGAAATAGGAACCAAGATTTGGCCATATCCTTCAAAATGTAAGGGAAGCACTTCAATTTAAGTTGGTCCTCCTTTAGTGAGAGTAGCGGGAAAGTTTGTACCACCGTGCAATATTCTCAGATAAAAGTCAAGGCATCCTCACTGGGAGTCCATGGTAGGTCGGTAGAAGAGACTGATGGTGCGGTTTCAGCTCGTAATTTCAGACTGCGGTCGAAAGGACAATAGCTGAAGTAGTGGTGGTGCCGAACTTGGGCCTAGTGAAGTCACCCATGTAGTGTGGTCTCTCGTCAACAATCTCATCGGTCATCTCTTCGAATAATCGTGGTAGCAAGAATTTGTCAATATGCTTGATGTCTTCTTCTACGGTGGCTAAGATTTTGCGTTTTCGATGTATGTTGTCGATGAAGGGCGTCAAAGGCTTCCTAGCACTGCGGTGACCTTACATACACAACACTCAACGAACACGTTATGCGTACCACAATAAAGAAGAAAGAAGTAAACATAATTAATAAAAATAAAATAAAAAGGAACAATGAATGAAATCGCCTAAAGCCTTACCCGACAACGGCGCTAAAATTTGTTCTACTAAAATTGTTTCAAGTCGGTCGTAATCTAACGAGGACGTCTAGCAATGATAAGTTAACCCAAGTCATATTCTCAAGGAAGATTTAGCAGGGCAATTTAACTCTTCGTTCACAACTGAAAGCAAGTAAAAGAATGTTTGAGGATTTTTAAAACTAGGCGAAGAATAGAAATAACGAAAAAATGTAAATCCTAAACTAATGAAAATAACGAATTCAAAAGAATGCAAGTAACTTGGAAGTCGGGTTTGAAAAGAATATAGAAAGTACTTTGAAATTCGAGGTTGAAAAGAAAGTAGAATAAATAAATAAAATAGAAACATGAAAGCATAAACAAATATATGAACCCGGAATTCCAAAGTAGAATAAATAAATAAAATAAAAATCAGCCACGAGTCAGCGACCGCTCACGCTGGCTCGGCTGTGGCTCAGCCTTGGCATGCACCACCTAGTTAGCGGTACCTACGTGGTCTGCGACCGTTGACTAGTGCTCTCGGCTCTCATCTTCATTCTCTCGTCATTTCTCGATCTTTTCTCATCATGTTTCCAACTTTAACACTTGTTTAGGCTGTGCACATAAAATGACACATAAATCGAGCCCGAAACATCATGCAAAATGGGAAACTACAAGATTAAAGACAATAAATATATGATTTTAGACGGCTAAAAAGAGGCTAAACAATATTAAATATCTTTGTGCATTTGGACGTAAGTGTTACATTCATAACAATGAGAAATCTCAATTAAAAATTTTGACAGCAAAGTTGATCCTGGATTATTCTTAAGGTATTATGACATTAACAAAGCTTATAGAGTTTTTAATAATAAGACTCTTGTTGTGGAAATAACATCTTATATATATTATGTTTGATGAACTTATTTGCTTGTACAGAGAACCTATCTCATCTACAGATACAAACACAGAACAAACAAGGTTGAGGAATTTCAAAAATCACACTGAAAAATAACTTAAGATGGAGTCCAGCAGAAAAAGACGATGAATATCAACCTATTGAGGGAAAAAACTCTCAGCAAAGGGGATCATATCAAGTACAATCTGTTCCACACAAAGATACTGAATAAACCGCTAAAGACGAACTTAGCAGCGGGTCAAAGCATTAAAGAGGCAGAACAAGCTGCAACATAAATTCTTAAGGATGATATTGGTAAACTTAATCTGAATAATATTGTCAAGACCCTTTCAATGTCTCTCCTACAGATCATCATGAGTTTAAGGATTCTGAGAATGAGCCAGAATCACAAGTGTCAAAAGAAGTAAAGAATTGACGCGGAAGGTGGATTGATGCACATCCGAAAGATCTCTTTGTTGGAAACCCCGCATATTGTGTTCAAACGAGAAGGATGCATGGATAAAGTGTTCTTATAAGCTTCTATCTCTCACACACAGGACCAAGAGATACAGATGAAGCCTTAAAAGATGCAGATTAAACACATGTCGTGCAAGAAGAACTTAATGAGTTCAAGATAAATGAAGTGTCGAATCTGGTAGATCGTCAAACGCATCAAAGTGTAATCGGTGTCAATTGGATATTTAAGAACAAGAGAGATAAACATGAGATGTTGTCAAGAAAAAAGTGAGATTAGTGGCCAAAGGTATTGTCGGCAGGAGGGAATTGATTTCAATGAGACGTTTGCACATATGGCCAGACTTGAAGCGATTAGACTATTCTTGGCCTATGCAGCGTATCAAAGATTCAAAGTGTTCCAGATGGACGTGAAAATGTCTTCCTCAACTATGTACTAGAGGAAGAGGTTTACATGGAACAACATCTAGGATTGAAGAGGTTGATGACAACAAGGTGAAAAGATTAGCAAAAGCATTGTATGGACTTAAACAAGCTCCCAAAGCTTGGTATGAGACTCTGTCAAACTTTCTTGCTAGAATCAGGATTAAGGAAGGTTATGTTGACAAGACGCTGTTTACAATCAAAGTTTAAGACCATATTCTTATTGTGCAGATTTATGTTGATGACATAATATTCGTTCAAAATCATCATACTTGTGTGATAAATTTTCTGACTTTATGAAGCACAAATATAAAAGTCTATAATGAGTGAAATGAATTTCTTCCTAAAACTACATATCAAGCAATCACTAAAAGGCAAATTTATCAATCAATCAATCGAAGTATGTAAAAAGTTTATTGAGATGTTTGAAGCGAAGGATATTAAACGTGTCATGATCCCGATGTAAATCAATAAAAAAGATTGAATCAAATTTAAGACAAATCAACTAACATAACAAAGTACATATGGAAAATTATTTTATTACTTTATTTAAGTGCGAGTCCACCTAACATTATAATAATAAATTATTTTATATACATTCAATTAATCATTCCTTTAATGCATACATTTGACTATTCATTGTTGATTCCTTTATCAATATTTAAAATAAAAAGGAATTGTCCGTATTTGAAAGATCTCGAACCGATACTCTTGCATGGAGTTGAGCATTTCGCCTTAGTTTCTCGATGCTCCTTTTGTTTTATTCTCTTCATTTATCTATTTATTTCACAAATTTTTAATATATATATATATATATATATATATATATATTAATTTGTACAATTATCATAATTTTGTGATTTTTTTTCTCTCTCGCACAAAATCCTATCCTCATATATCTCATTCTGAAGAATAATGTTTATTAACTTATTTTTATAACATCTAAACTCCCAATTCAATTATTTAACACTTCAATTATTTGATCCTACATAGGTTTCTTTTAATTATATATTAATTTTCATTTTTGCACTCAGACAATTCTGCCCATCGAAAATATTATTTGTTCCAACTGCAATCTACTATGAATTTCCCATTTATTTTTATCATTTAATTTATTGGCTGCAGGTAGGTGGTCAGATTATTGGCAAACCTAAATGAAATGGTTGTAGTTACCTGTGTCTTTTTCCCTTCACTCTCTTATAGAATAGTGAATATATATTAAAAATACAAATTCTGTGCATGAATTGTTTATCCCATTTAACGAGATTACTTGTTCTTTTTTTCTTATAAAAAATAATCTGATTTTATTTTTTGTGGATGTACCTAACCCACATACATCATCACTATTACAATAAAATTACATACTACCAACTTTAATCATGTTATAATAAAGTCGAATAAATGACTTTTCCCTGTCGTTATTTTGGAATTAGTTGATAGGAATTAATAATATAGTGCTAATTGGTGTTTGAAGAATTGGAATTATTACCCGTACATTATTTAATATTTATACATAGTGGTAATTTAATTATCTTCCTAATACAGTGACGTAGCTTATGAAAATTTTTACATTTTTTATATATAATACTCATTTCCCAATCCGATAGTTTTGTAAAAAGAATCTTACATCAATAAGAATAGTCTTAGGACATTTTATTTTAAAGTGGTGTATGGTTGGAGTTGGTCTCCTCCCTAAATCACAAAAAGAAGGAAGATATAATATGGCTATTTTCTCTTCTTTTAATTTTCTTTCTTTTTATACTAAAAATGATTTAAGAGCCTGATGGATTATGAAAGTAGCGATCCCATTTATAGATTTTTAGCATGTCATATTATGAAGGACCTTTAATTTTATCTTCTTTTTTTCAGAACAAGATTGACATGGAACAATTGATATAAAAAACAAATATTATTCGTATGAGAAAGAAAAAAACGAGATTTTATTGAATGATTATCAAGTGTGTGTGATCCAACATGGTGAAACCATTATTTATAAACCTAAATCAACCCTAAGTAACTATAAATCTAAAAAGGTAAGATATATATTGATCGATCGCCGATTTTCGAAGTGAGATTTGCACGATGATTTGAAAGCAAACGAGACGAGATTTACGTGGTTCGACTTTTAATGAAGTCTACGTCCACGGAGAGGAGAGCTCTTTTATTATGAATTAGATGAGAGCTGAAATATAGATTACAGAAAGTGATTCCGTTCTCTTTAATCTGACTATTATCTCGTATTTATAGATAATAGAGGCGGTTTAGGGCTATTTATAGTAAGTGGGCCGTGCTATTGGGCCGGCCGAGCTGCTCTTGATGGGCCGCGGTGTTGGGCCGCCGAGCTGCTTCCGGGCATTGGGCCTTATTGATGGGCCACATCCTATCACATCCCCCCCCCTCGAGAGAAGATCGGAACCGAGGTGGAGATCTTGACGAGGTGAGTGTGTTTGGACGAAGTGAAGATCTGGGCGAGGTGGAGATCTTGCTGTACTCCGGCTGAAGCCGAGGTAGAAGTAACTATCTGGCTGTAGCCGAGGTAGAAGTAACTCTCTGGCTGTAGCCGAGGTAGAAGTAACTCTCTGGCTGTAGCCGAGGTAGAAATAACTCTCTGGCTGTAGCCGAGGTAGAAGTAGTGGTGGTGGGAGACAGCTGTTGTAGAGGGTCGTGGGTGACACGCGTCGCTTTTCTGTTGGAGGAGCTGAAGGGGCGGGATTTTGAAAAAGAGGCGGTTGGGAAAAGGTGATTTGACGTCTATAAAGGCTTCCTTTGGAAGCTAACCAACACTTTTCACTTTTCGCAACCCTAGTATCTTTTTTTCTCCTGCAAAAAGCTTCCAACCTCTTTGCCATTGTCGACTTCAATCTTCGAGAAGTAAATCCTTCAAATTTTCTCAACAAGTAAGTACTGTGCTATAATGGCTGCTGTTTCCACTTCCTCTTCTGCTTTCTCTGTTTCTTCTTCTCACACTCCAAGCGGTAGGGAGATTGTTGAATCTCCGTCGCCGCTTAGGAGTGTTCTGGCGAGGGCCACCGTGAGGGTCTTTACCCGAGCGGCTTTACCCCCTGTACCTAGACTGATAGAGTATCCGCCGTTGGCTGGGTCGGAGGCTGCCTTAGAGTGCGCCTCCATTATGAGTGAATCCCACATGTCCAATCTTGCGAGAAAATTTTGTTTTCCCGAGTCTGCAGAGCTTATTTTACCTAGGGAGGAGGATAGAGGTTGCTCTCCTCCTGTAGGTTTTTTCACTGTTTATGAAGATTACCTCAATTTTGGTCTTCGTTTTCCTTTACACCCTATTTTTGTAGAGCTTTTGGATAGATTTGAGCTTCCCTTGGGTCAGTTTGCGCCTGCTTCCATTAAGCAGGTAGTAGGTTTTTGCGTTGAGGTCGGTCGCCGAGGTGGGCCGATGTCACTGGAGTCTTTACTCCGTTTTTTTAGAGTGAAGCGGGGGCCAACTGGGTGGGTTTACCTTTCACCAGTAAATAAATTTAAGTTGGTCACCCCGTCTAAGGTGTCGAATTGGCAGAAGAAATTTTTCTTCTGCCGAGCTGAAGGTGTGCCCCTTTATGGCTGGTCGGTGGCCAAGTTCGGCCCTCAACTGAGGGTGGATCCCGTCGGCGAGCTCGAGACGAGCTTGATGGACCTCGGCGCCGTCAAAAGGACTTACGCCGAGGAGGAGCTGTCGAGGCTTGGGCTGAGCCCATGTGACGCCCTGGCCGACGTGGATCCGGGTGAGGCTCCGTAGTGTAGTTTGTCTTCGTTATCCGAACTAGCACTTTGACTTCGTTTGTCTGAACTGGACTTTAATGCTTTGTTTTTCTTCTGCAGTGGATCCCGAGGTTCTTCAAGCCGCGCTGAGGAAGAAGAAGAAGAGGCCGAGAGTCACCTCGGCCGCCGAGGAGACGCCGCGCCGGGAGAGGGCGGAGATGGTGGAGGCCGAGGCGACTCCACCCGTGATTGATCTGGAGGAGCCTCGGAGGGAGGAGGCGCGGGGCCCGGATGCTCGGGCATCCGGGTCGGGGGAGGCTCGTATGGCTTCGTTCCCCGAGGTGAGTGGAAGAAGTTTGTCTTTACTCCTATTCTTTTCTTTGTTCTGTATTAACATATCCTGTGCAGGAGGCCGATGTGGCACTGGACGGGCTGAGTGCCCTCTCGAGCTTCATCGTCGGCGGGGTCGACCAGTTCAGGGCCCTGAGAGCCGAGCTCGAGGGAGCAAAGGCCGAGGCGGCGAGGGCGGAGGAGCAGGAGGCCAGAACTTTGGTCGAGCTGCTCGCGGCGGAGCGGAAGGCGACGGCGGCGGAGGCCGAGGCGGCAAGGCTGAGGGAGGAGCTTGCCGAGGAGAAGGAGAGGGTGGCGCGGATGGCGGCGGAGCAAGGCGGAGTGTTCCGAGCCCTCGCCGAGCGGATCTTTCGCTCCAAGTATTTCGGCACAGTGGCGGCGCATCTGGTGAGTGCCATGAGTACGCCGATTACTTCGGCAGCGCTCGACCGTGTCGCCAAGGATTACCCCGAGCTTGACAAAGTCAAGTACGGGTATGAGGTGATGTCAAAGGAAGAGATGCTGCAGGAGTACGCCGAAGTGCTCGTGGAACACACCGCGGTGATCCCGGTGGTCGAAAGGCTTGCGCGGGAGAGGGCTCCGCTCTCCGAGGAGGCAGTTCGCCGCTGCCCTGCGGACCGGGATGACAGTCTCGAAGCTGTCATCGCCGATCTGGCGAGGAGGCGGCCGGCCGAGGCCGAGGAGGGAGGCGGTGAGGGCGGCGCTGAGGAGCCCGAGGTGGGCGATAGTTAGTTTTTCCTTCTCTTTTTTAGTTTGTATCACGTCGCTGCTAGGGCGGCGCTTTTTCCACATGTATATAAAGTGTATGTTTTTGAACTGCGCTCTGTGCTGAACTATTTAATTTTTGTTGCTGTAGCCTGCTTTTGATTTCTCCAATACTTCGCGTTTTGAACAACAAATAAGCGAGCTTCGTCGTGCTGCCGAGGCTGCCGAGGTCGAGGTCGCGTGTTGGAAAAGCCGAGCTACCAACATCGAGACCGAGCTCGAGGCGAAGCTTAGGTCAGCTCAGGAGAAGCTTGACGAAGAGCATGCGAAGTTTCTGGAGCTTGAAGACAAGTTCCAGAACGTCAAGGACGATCTGCAGACTTTTAAGGCCATAGGCGAGGAGCATGAAGAGTATGAAGAACGTATACATAGAAGCGGTGGCCTAACCATATACGAGGTCTCTACACAAATAAAGGAGGTCCGAGCTCGAGCGAGGGAGTACCGAGAAAGGTACGGCGATGACTCCTGGCAAGTTCGCGAGCAGGAAGAGGCGCTCCTCAAGCTCGGATCCATGTATAAAATTGTTCAGAAGAGGAACCCGAAGCTGAAGAGGTGGATCGAGTCTAAGAAGACTTCACTCGAGGCTTCCTCTTCGGGTCAGTTGGAAAGAAGTTCGGCTGGCGCCCCCCTCACTTTGGGTCGAACTCGAGAAGAGACTCTTGCCATCATGTCCCGAGGTGGAGGGCGGCGTGCTTCAGGCGGTCGAGGTCGGGCTGTGCCTTCAAGCCGAGGTCGAGCTGTGTCTCAAAGCCGAGGTCAATCTGCACCTTCAGGTCGAGGCCGAGGTGGTTTTGGCCGTGGTGAGGGGATGGCCTTTTTGGATTCGGTGCTCGGTCATGGCGGCGCCAGCTCTAGCTCGGGTATGGGCTTCGTGGAGAAATACCTTAGTTATAGTAGTAGGTCTCCGGGCTCAGATCCTCCAAGCTGATTGTAATATGTACTTTATGAAATAAAATACAACTTTACTTGTCATTACTTCTCTAATGCTCTACTTAATTTGTGTAATCAAGTTTGCTTCGATTTGTGATGACTGGCTCGTACTTCGTAATAGCTTCGTTCGACACCGAAGTTTTACTTCGCCTGAAGGCGAAGTTTGGAGACTTCAGGTGGTTGAAGGCGAAGTTTTGAGACTTCGGGTAGCCACTTCGGTTAGGGACGAAGTTTAGGCTTTGAAGTTCTTTGTTTGTCGATTTAATCAAGTGGTCTCTTCACGCGCGCTTGACTTCGCCGCTTCGTTCGAAGTCGAAGTTTTGGCTTTGAAGTCCCTTGTTTGTCGATGTAATCGATAGGAGTGGTCTCCTCGCGCGGTTGACTGCTACTCTCAATTTGGAGTTTTAGCTTGACTTGGATCTAACGTAGTATGTACATAAAAAATGCTTCATAAAAGAACTTAATAAAATACAAACTACATAAATTACAAATAATATTTCTTTAAATGAGAAATATGCCAAGTCCGGGGTATTGGCTCCCCGGATAAGTGGACGAGCTTGTATGAGCCTTTACCGAGGACATCTTGGACTTGATACGGACCTTCCCAGGTGGCTTCAAGTTTACCGAGCTTCTCTGCCTTGCTAACTTCATTATTCCTGAGAACGAGGTCGCCTATCTGAAACTGTCGATGTTTCACTCGATTGTTGTAATACCGAGCTGCTTGTTGTTTGTACCGAGCTTCTAGTATATAGGCTCGTTCTCGTTTTTCCTCCAACAAATCCAGATTAGTTCGGAGGCCTTCTTCATTGGCATCGGTCGTGAAGTTTATAGTTCGGGGGCTCGGTAGGCCGATCTCCACTGGGATTACTGCCTCGGTTCCGTAGACGAGGCTGTATGGTGTTTCTCCATTGGATGTCCGAGGTGTAGTTCGGTAGGACCATAGGACTTGGGGTAAGTTTTCGGCCCAATCTCCCTTGGCTTTGTCGAGACGAGTCTTTAAACCTTTGACTATTGTCCGGTTTGTGACCTCAGTCTGACCATTCGCCTGAGGGTGCGCTACCGAGGTGAATTTTTGCTGGATATTGAGCTCGTCACACCATTCCTTGAATGCCTTATCCGTGAATTGAGTCCCATTATCTGAGACGAGGATGTGAGGTATACCGAAGCGACAAACTATACTCTTCCAAACGAAGTTGAGGGCCTTTTTGCTCGTAATTTTTGCAAGAGGCTCGGCCTCTACCCACTTCGTAAAATAGTCGATGGCGACTATTAGGAATCGTAGTTGGCCGGGGGCTTGCTCAAAGGGACCGACGATGTCTATTCCCCACTGCATGAAGGGCCAGGGGCTTTGCATGGTGGTCAGCTCGGTTTGAGGTACCCTCGTTTTTGTTGCATGAATTTGGCACTTCGGACATCTTTTGACGAGGTCGACTGCGTCTCGTAGCATGGTCGGCCAGTAGTATCCCCATCTCATAATCTTTCTGGTTAAAGCCCGAGCTCCGACATGACTGCCACAGGATCCTTCATGCACTTCGCGTAAGATGTAGTCCGCCTGATTGGGTCCTGCACACCTTAGAAGAGGTTGAAGATAGGATTTTCTGTACAATACCCCCCGACCTAGGACATATTTGACTGATTTATTCTGAAGCTTCCGAGCTTCAATTTTATCATCAGGGAGTTTGCCTCTTTCTAAATAATCCTGAAGTGGTGTCATCCAGCTCGGCTCGTCATCGATTATTGTGTTCACTTCGGCTTCGTCTATACTTCGGGTCGTGACTTCTTCTACCGGAGAGGCTGTGGATGACGACGCGAGCTTGCTTAATGCATCAGCTCGGTCGTTTTCATCTCTCGGGATTCGCGTCAATTCGAAGTATGAGAAGCTTTCTTGTAACGTTCTAACCTTGTGGAGATACTTCTTCATCCTTTCATCTCGTGCTTCGTATTTTCCGAGGACGTGGCTCACTATGACCTGGGAGTCACTGTAGACTTGGATGGCCTGTATCTGAAGGTTTTGCGCGAGGCGAAGTCCAGCTATTAGGGCTTCGTATTCCACTTCGTTATTGGTGGTTGGGAAGCTTAACCGCAAAGCATAAGGGATTTGTTTCCCTTCCGAACTGATGAATAAAACTCCAGCTCCGCTTCCCTTTTTGCCCGACGCTCCATCGACATAGACTTTCCAACAATCTATGGGGGGTGTCTTCGACATTTTCTCTTTGATATTCTCCTCGGCAGGTTTGGTAGGCTTCGGAGGCTCGGTGAATACTGTTTCCACCAGGAAATCCGCCAACGCTTGCCCCTTGATAGCTTGCCGAGGTGCGAAGGATATGGTGTGCTCACCAAGTTCGACCGCCCACTTGGCGATTCGCCCCGAAGCTTCAGGCTTCGTAAGCACTTGCCGAAGTGGTAGGTCGGTCAAGACTTGTATCGGGTGAGCATGAAAATATGGTCGAAGTCGTCTTGCAGCATTTACCAGGGCAAGTGCGACCTTCTCCAGAGGTTGGTACCTCGTTTCTGGTCCTTTTAGAGCTCGGCTTATGAAGTATATAGGTAATTGCCGAGGTCCTTCTCGAACTAAGACTGCACTTATTGATTCGTCCGAAGCGGCGAGGTATAGGGAAAGAACCTCGTCTTCGTTTGGGACGGATAAGGTGGGCAAGTTGTCGAGGTATTTCTTCAAACTCTCGAAGGCTGACTTGTGCTCGTCATTCCACTCGAAGCTCGGGGCTTTTTTCAAGACTTTGAAGAATGGGAGTTGCTTCTCGGCTGCTTTAGATAAGAATCTGCTTAACGCGGCCAAGCAGCCCGTCAACCGATGTATATCGTGTATTGACTTCGGCGCTTGCATCTCCTGGACGACCTTAACTTTTGCTGGATTAGCTTTTAATCCTTCGCGGGAAACCCAACACCCTAGGAATTTTCCGGACTGGACCATAAAAGTACACTTTCCTGGGTTTAACTTCAGGTTCACCTCGCGGAGTAGTTTGAAGACGACCTGAAGGTCGTTTAAGGTAGTGTTGACTTTTTTGCTTTTGACAACGATGTCGTCGACATATACTTCAACAATCTGACCGATGTGAAGTTCAAATATTTTGTCAACCATCCTTTGATATGTAGCTCCAGCATTTTTAAGTCCAAAGGGCATCTTCTTATAAGCGAAAATGCCGAAGTCCGTAACAAAGGCAGTCTTCGGAGCGTCCTCGGTAGTCATAAGGACTTGATGGTAGCCTTTGTACAGATCAAGAAAACTAAAAACCTCGTGACCGACGAGGGCTTCTACTTTTTTATCAATGTTGGGGAGGGGATAACAGTCTTTAGGGCAGTGTTTATTGAGATCGGTATAATCAACACACATGCGCCATCCTCCTACTTGCTTCTTCACCATCACGGGGTTGGCCAACCATGTCGGATATTTTACTTCGAATAGAATATCGGCTTGTTGTAGTTGGCGTACCTCGTCGCGTATCACCTGGTTTCTCTCGGCAGCGAAGGCTCGTTGCTTTTGCCGAACTGGTTTCACCTCGGAATCGATGTTGAGGTGGTGAGTTATAATATCTGGTGATACCCCGGTCATGTCTAAGGGAGACCAGGCAAAAATGTCTCTAAACTCCCGAAGTAGTTGAATAACTTGACCTCGGAGTTCGGCACCCCCGACGAAGCCGACCTTGACGATCTTGGACACATCGTTTTCATAGAGTACGACGTCTTCTAGAGGTTCTGCAGCAGGCGAGGTTGACTTCGGCGCGCCGGGGTTCTGTAATTGCTATGCTTGGGGATGTTGTACACCAGAACCTCGGAGTGCGACCTGCATGCACTCCTTGGCCTGTGTTTGATTTCCCCGAAGCGTGATAACTCCATTCTTTGAAGGTATTTTGATCATCAAATGGTAGGCCGAGCATACTGCTCGTGTCGCTATCAGCCAATCTCTGCCTAATATAATGTTGTAGGGAGAGTTGGCTTTGACGACAAAGAAGTGGATTATCTTTGTAGTGGATAATGGACTTCGTCCTACCGTCACGGGGAGTGAGATCGTTCCATCTGTTGAGGTCTCCCCTTGTGTGAAATTCTTCAATGGAATGGGTGCCGGCTTTAAGCGCGCTTCTTCAATGTCAAGTTTGCCGAAGCAACCTTTGAAGAGTACGCTGACCGAGGCTCCACTATCAACAAAGACTCGGTGTACCAACTTGTTAGCCACCACGGCCTCGATAATAGTGGCATCTTGATGAGGCGAGGCATGAGGAACAGGGTCGTCATTAGAAAAAATAACGACCTCGTCTTTTTTGAACCTTTTGTACGAAGGCTCCTCCGCGGGTCGGTTCCGAGCTTCTGCCTTCAGCGACGACCTTGTTGAGCCTTGGGGCACTCCGATGATGGCGGCGATGACTCCGTCATACTGAGGTTGATTCTCGCCATCGTCTTCGTCATCATGTCTTGTCTTCTTATCTTGGGGTTTGCAATTTTCTCCCTTATTCCTTCTTCGTTTGTTTCTGTCCCGAGGTTGAGTATCCGGTTGATTTTGTCCTCGGTATCCTCCTAGAGTGCCATCTCGTATTAGGCGGTCGATTTCCGAGGCAAGATTGCGACACTCCTCGGTATCATGTCCGTAGCCGCCATGGAATTCGCAGTATTTATCCTGCGATCGTCTGCTTGATCCAGTTCGGGATAGTGGTGGAGGTCTTTGGAACAAGTTCGCGTGAAGCTCATAAATCTCTGCCCGAGATCGGTTCGGCGGAGCGATCCGATCTTGCTCTGGATTATGCCGAGGTCCGAGGCGAGATGCTAATGGACCTCGTTGGATTCTTTCAAGAGCACCTCGTCGATGTTGCCCTTGATCAGCTCGTTCTTCTCTTCTCCTTTTATCCTGACCTTCAGGTCGGTCAGTGGCTCGTTTCTTCCTGTCCGCTTCATCCGCTTCGGCGAACGCATCAACAATCCTCCATAGCTGTTTGGAGGTTTGGGGGCGCTCTTTCACGAGATCCCTGAAAAGTGTGCCGGAGTGAATGGCGTTTTGGAACGCCGAAATGAGGACATCGTCGGAGAGGCGATCAACCTTAAGGCTCTCGTTGTAGAACCGAGCTAGGAAGTCGCTAATGGATTCTCCTTGTCCTTGTTTTAGGGTAAGGAGTTGGGCCGAACTCATTTTGGCTTCGGCTTTTTGGAAGAAACGCCTCTCAAAGGCGTCCAGCAGGTCGGAATACGACCCTACGCTGCTGCGAGGAAGGTTGTCAAACCACTTCCGTGCATTGTCGACCAACAATTCGGGGAAGACTTTGCACATGTAAACATCCTCGGCCAGTCCCTGGTTCAGCATATTATATTGATATTGCGACAGAAAGTTGCTCGGGTCGCAAGAACCGTTGTAGGGTTTGATTGGTGGGACCCTGTATGCTGAAGGGAGTGGTGTGTAGAGGATTTTGTTGGTGAAGGGGGTAATGATTCTGCTGTAAACAGTGAATCTTCCCTCTCGGTGGTCGTCCTCGTCACGTCGAGAATAGTCGACGTTTCGACGAGGTGGCGTCTTCTCTCTTCGGTGTTCCTCGTCACGTCGGTAATGGTCGACGTTTTGACGAGGTGGAGTCTTTCTTCGATGCTCCTC
>JAPKLX010000246.1:257552-291915 GCA_026898415.1 Leonotis leonurus
TTATTAGTATTTGTGAATTGTGATGAACTCATGCAATTCATGGAGTTCGATGCTAGGAAGCCTCATTATATATTTAATGAAAAATGCAAATGTATGTAGAAGTCATTTGCATGCAGACCGTTAGACTTTGTTTTATATGACAATAATGATGCACTAGAAACCATGTCATGACAATTTATTTTCAAGAAGTGTATATTGAAGTATTTTGACAGAGAATGATATTAGTAAACATAAATGCAGGCCAGGCATTAGAAGTTGTCCTTGCAAAGCCTCAGGCGGAGAAGAAGTTTGATGGAGGTAATCCCCACAACCCTGCAATTCCGACAGTGTAGTGTGCTCTTTGCGTTTCTCTGAAATTGAATCTTATCTTGTATACATTGCAGATAGCAACCAGGTGTACAGATTCCCCAGCCCGTGAGACCACGGAGGAATAATGATAGGAGTAATGGCGGAGGTGAATTTTTTACAAGACCTAAGACAACGGTTTTAAGAACCGTTGTCTATGAGCGAATTTTTTTTAAATACAACAACGGTTCCAGAAACCCTTGTCTTAGCCGTTGTTGTAAATATTTACGACAACGGTTATATTACCGTTGTCTATGAGCGAGAATATACGACAACACCACTTTCGACAAGGGTCGAGAACAAGCTACGACAAGGGTTAAAAACCCTTGTCTATTAGCGTTTTTGTAGTAGTGTTTCTCTTTTGAAATTTGTGAATTGTTTTTCAATTCTCACGTGAAAGTTTGCTTGATTTTGAGCCGAACCACATGAAGAGCCCATTTTTCATGTTCTTTTGTGTCTTATTTTTAGGTCTAGATCGAGTCTTTTTCCTTTGTTTTATGTCATGTCATGTCTGGGAGGACACAAAGTTGGGTGGCAGGATGCAGGTCAAGGTTGGAGATCATCTTGTGAAAGAGGCAAGGTTACGCGCAAAATACCTTAAGCAAGCTGAAGCTCGAGACAAAGTACCGCACAGGATCATATTTCAACCGCTGCAGCAAGACTTGGGAACCACCATGACCAAGACGAAGGAGAAGATGGCAGTTGATGGAAGCGCAACAGACGAGAGACAAGATGCAGAAGAGTGGCGGTGAAGACTTTCCATGCGCGAATAAGGAAAGAGATCTCTGTTTCCATCCAGAGCAAATCTAGAGGATTTGGAGTATCTTCTATATGTGGACGGATCTGCCGAAGAAGGAAAGCGAAAACCACCTACTCTAGATGCGTCAAGCTGCCACCAGAGAAGTTCCAAGCCCATTCAAACCCCCTATATATTCAGACCCAAGCCGCAGACCCCGCGAGGTGCGTGTAGGGCTGAGCAAAACCAAACCGGAACCGAAAACCGAACCAAACCGAACCGAATTTGGCAGTTTGGTTTGGTTTTTTTAGCAATTTGGTTTCGGTTTGGTTTGAAATTCTCAAACCGAATTGTTATTCGGTTTGGTTCGGTTTGGCCAAAATTTGGCGGTTCGAAACCGAATTAACCGAACCGAATTAGATTTATATATATTAAATTATTAATATATATATATATAATATTATATAAATATTTTATTTATTTAAAAAAAAATCGGTTTTGCCCGAACCAAACCGAACCATATTGGTTCGGTTTGGTTCGGTTTGAGGGCCTAATTCGGTTCAGTTCGGTTTGAGTTTTTATGGCCAATTCGATTTGGTTTTGTTCGGTTCGGTTTGGTTTGGTTCGGTTCCAACAGAATGCTCACCCCTAGGTGCGTGCAAGAGGGATAAGCGTGAGAAGAAGGGGAATGAGCGACAATCTCAGCCGGGTGCTGCTTTATTTTCCGTAAATCTAGATCATATTTTATTCTTCATGAGTGAATGAGAGGAAGAAAACAAGTCCTACGGGCACTTTTAATTTCTGCTTACGTTTATGGCCTTGGTCAGGGTTGGTCCTGCCAAGAGGTGTTTTTGGTAATGCTACTCTTTCGTATTTTAATTTCAGTATGTTTTTATTTAGTTCTTTTGTGTCATTTACTTTAAGTATACGTAGCTAGGTTTAATTAATTGGCTTGGGAAAATGAGTTGAGCCAAAGCTTATAAATTCTTGAGAGGTCTAAATGAACTTATAATCGTATTTACATGTTCCTAAAGCACTGGATCTAATTCAATACAACTTGATTGAGTCATTGGCCTATAACGGCCCATAGCATCTTGAGTAAGATCAGGTTACAACTGAGAATTAGAAACTCCAAGGGTAAGAGACTCCCTCCTTCCCATTCAAAGGGTTTAGTGTGAAGATGTGGGTGGACAATACATGGATCGGGCACCTGAGAAGCGTGGAGAGTCTATGGTAGCTGCTCCGCTAATGCCCAACTAGGTACACTGGAGTAAGCTTGGCTTGAGCGAGAGCTTGGGCAAGGGGTCTGAGAGAATGAGTAAGCCTCACCTTTTGGGCTGAAAATGTGTGTTGGGCGGGGCTTTGGTGGCACGTGACAATTAAAAAGGGGGTTGCCTTAGTGATGTGTTTGCTGGTAGGAGTAATGTGAATGACAGCTAGCTTGACTTCTTCTAACAAATCGTTTCCTATGATCTGCCCAGCGAGTTGTCCATAAAGTATTAATTTGTTTGATACCAAATTAATATTTTGATTATTCTCCTTCATTCTTGATTCCATCATGATATATTCAGCAAACAAGATTTGGGACAGATCGTTTAGAAAACGATCTGCTTGTTGTAATAGCGGGCTGCGTGAATTGTTATAGACGATATGTTTGTTCCAAAATTGTTTACTCGTGATGGTTCAAGTCTTCATAAATCTTGTACTAGAGAACAGCTTGTTCTATAGGACAAGTCATTTTTCTAACTATCTGTTATTTTACAGTTGTAGTTGTTCTACATATTCTAGAAAAACACAGATCGTTCCTACAAGTGAGTTTGAAACTTCAAACCCCTTTTTACAATGTTGATTTTATAAAATCTATTCTAGATAAAATAAATTCTAAAACCATGACAAGTATAAAGGACAACTAGCTGCAAGATTTAGGGACAGATCGTTAAACAATCGTTCGGTTCCTAAATCATTTAACTAGCTATTTATAATGAACATATACTTGTCAATATGGTGATCAATATGTCCAGGATAGCTTTTTAAGAATAATACAAATCGTATAACTAACGATCTGCTCCTTTTATAGTCAAGTTGTTCCGTAAAAAATGATATTGACCACTTGGTTTTAGGATCTTGAATTAACTAAGTGTTGTTTCGATAAATATCATCAAAACATAAATAAATTTGTTGGATTCCCAACACCTGGAGAAGTACAAACCTGTCTTGAGAATCCAGAATGCAAGAAGAATGATGAACACCATCCAGATGGGAGACGGAGAGTCACTCTATGGCTAGTGGAACAAATTCAAACTAATGTTGGCTCTGTGCCCGTATCACAACATATCTGACCAAGAGTTGATCCAGTACTATGTCAACGGGTTGAGGCCTAGTGAGAGGCAATTTCTGAATGTAGCATGTGGAGGTTCTATCTTGAACAAGCACCCTTCCGAAGCTTTCATGCTGTTGAGCGACATGGCAGAAGAATCCCGAGATGATGCACATGATAGAACCCGTATGAGGGCCTCGTAAATCCGCATGATCCATAGGTTTAATATATTATACAAATTATTAATTCTTTAGCAATTAATACCACATATGAATTTTACCTTTCTCATTCGCTAGTATTTCGCTTGTGGAGAGACGATTTGGATCATCAGCTACGAACAACAATCCACTCCGATTGAATCTCTTTCGATCTCCTTCAATCTCTTTAGATCCAACCTTAGAAACTTTTCACTTATTCCCGATCTATAGTTTGATTATTTTGTGGGCAATAATCTATCGAACTTTTAAGAGAGAGAAATTCGAAAATTAGGGTTTGGAATCCCTATAATTTTCGAAATTTAGAGAGTATAATCTTCTAAATTTTAAGCGATTTCTCTAGTGTAGAAGTGTACTAAAAAATTGGCCACTCCCTCTCCTATTTATAGATATTTTGGGCTAGGTTAGGGCTTCAAAGGTGGACGGATAAGACCTTCTAATATATGATAAGGTCAAACTTTATTTCCTACAATTTTTAACTTATTCAAATATTTGAAATTTGAAACAAGTTTTAAATTAATTTGACCAAGTCCAACTTAATTTATTTCCAAAGTCAATTTGACCCATTTAAATTTAATTAATTGTCTTGGTCAAACTTTGACTTAAATTAATTATTACATTAAGTTAAATTTGACTTTCAAATTAATTACTATAGAAAATATAATAAAATATATGTTTTATATAAATATTTATTGACTCCACTATAGGATAAATATTGAACTATCTCCAACCATTAAAATTACGGATATAATCATTTTTGTCATTAATTATTTCCCGCGTTTAAGATTTATTAAATCCATTAATTAATTGAGTTTGCTGACAACTCATAATTAATTTAATATATTAATTAATGAGTGATCCGGTTCAGACTTTGATTATTGCATATGGAATAAATTCCAACTGGTCGGGTTACTTATGCAACAAACCTTTCTGAATGTCTCACGCGGATTTAGTCAACTCGTGTTACTGAGATGCGATTTCATGCGATTGACAAACGAACACTTCTCGCTAATCCAATCACTACTGCCCAAGACATTACTATGTAGGGTTACAAAAAACTCGTAAGTGCAAATGAATCAAAGCAGCGTTTAATTAGTTGCATATACTAATGTCATCATCACAGATTAAGAAATAACTAATTTCTGAGAACTCATTCTAAACAACAGCACGCATAACTTATCTCACTGTGAAACCTCTCAATATGTATATGCAAAGCATGCGTGTTAGCTTTTACATACCGATATCATTTTGCGGGCTAAGGTCAGCTCTCGCATCAAATGATACCGCAACCTTTACCGACGAGACTATCCAACTCTGTCTAGACTGTTAGCTTTATTCTATTAAGGAGCTGACTGTGTTACCTTCTTCTATCATGGATCCACTACACAGTATACAACAATATACAATTGTAGGAATTGAATTTGTTTGCAATTTAATATAAAAAGACAATAGATAACAAACCAATGATAGAAACATTTATTCTCATTAAAATGAAGGTGAAAACAAGTCTTATACAACGTCTAAGCATAAAGCATGCTTTGAGGTATAGAAACTTTAAAATCACAGACCAGAGCCATCGGAGATACCTCTGCACCACAGGCCAAGACGGAACTCTTGGACTTATGTGCCACCATCAAGCAGATGATGGAGATAATGAAGCTGACCATCAAGAAAAATGTCAAGACGTGCCAGTTGTGCTATGAAACCACTCACTTGACCGATGAGTGTCTCACTCTAGTGGAAGAAAAACAAATCAATGTTTTTGGACTCACCAACAATAGAAGAAATCCTAACCAAGGCCCAAGACAACGATTTGATCCCCACTGTTAGATTTACAACCCAGGATGGAGAAACCATGAGAACCTGAGATATGGAGAAAACCACTACCAAGCTCCACCCAAAGCTCAACATCAAAATCAACCAATAGGACGTAATCTTTCTGAAACAGTGCACAACTTGTCCAAGGAGCACCACAAGTTCAGTGACGACTTCGAGAAGTTTAAAACAGAAAGTCGAGGAGCCTTATGATCACTAGCCAACTAGATCTTCAACTTGACCCAGACTATCGTCAAGATGGACAACAAGCAAGGAGGACTACCCTCCTAGGTCCAGGTGAATCCCAAGCTACATGTCAATGCGGTGATGCTTAGAAACGGTGAAATCCTACCTGAACGAGTGGTGGAACCTGTCAAGAAGATGGTGGAACCATATGAGAGAGAAGCTAAGGAGGAGCAAGTCAAGAAGCCAAAACCGAAGCCCGAACAAAAGCCGAAGCCCAAACATAGAGCTAAGTCGCCCAAGAAGGTTCTGGAAGAGAATGTCTACAACAAGTCACCTTTCACCAGGAGGCTGACCAAGACCAAAGAAACTGAAGATATGAAAGAACTACTCAAGGTATTCCAGAAGGTGGAAGTCAACATTCAACTGGTGACTACACTCACAACCATGCCAAGATGTGCAAGATTTCGAAAGGATCTGTGTACCAAGAAAGTACAATACACTGACGATGCAAGATTCCTTGTGGAAGAAAATTTCTCTGCAGTACTGAAAAAGGATCTAACAATCAAATGCGAAGACCTAGAGATGTTCTTTATCCTTTATGTGATCGGAAACACCAAAATTAATCAAGTCAAGCTAGATTTGGGGACTTTGATCAACGTGATGCCCTTGTCTCTGTACGAGGAACTGAAGAAAGGCCCACTAAAACCATCCAGGATCGTGATCTAGCTGACAGACAAGTCGAGTGTCTACCCCGAAAGCATGGTGGAGGATGTCTTGGTCAAGTTACAAGACTTGATTTTCCCTCCAAATTTATATGTACTCAACATGGGCAGCTAAGCTGCCAAAATTATGCTATTGGGATGACCATTCCTCAAGACGACCAAAACCTTGATCGATTGCGACACCGAGAAGTTAACATGACAATGTGCTGGAGAGACAATAACTTTTCATAACTACAAGGCAGAGCAACACGCACCAGACGTAGAGATAGTGGATTTTGTGGGATCCATTGAGAAAGACATTGAGGAGGTCTTGCCCCAGATCCTTAACAAGATGGAGGACAAACCAGACGATGAAGAGGGCAAAGAAAAAGATGAGACCACTGAGACATATGTCCAAGCAGATGAGAACCGAGTCCCAAAACCACTCTCGATTACAGGGAACCAGTTGGTATCATTTGTGATCAAGCCGCCAAAGTTGGAGTTGGAAACCTTGCCCAAGCACCTCAACTACATCTACTTTGGCAAGGAGGAGACACTGCCAGTTATCATTAGCTCAGAGCTACACCAGAAAGAGGAAGAAAGAATCTGAGATCTGTAATAGAAGTACAAAGAGGCTATAGGATGGACTTTAGCCGACATCAAGGGGATAATCCCTACGATATGCCAACATCATCTTCTGCTTGAGCAAGATGCAATACCGGTTAGAGATCCACAAAGGAAGTTCAACCCATTCATGATGGAAGTAGTCAAGAAGGAGATTATCAAACTCTCTTGATATGGGAATGATTTATCCCAATTCAGATAGCCAATGGGTCAGCCCAATCCACGTTGTGCCCAAAAAGTCTGGCGTACAAGTGATCGAGAACAAGAACAAGGAGTTGATCATGACAAGATTGCATCTAGACTAGAGAGTTTGCATAGACTACAGGAAACTTAATAAGGTGACCAGGAAGGACCACTTCCCACTATAATTCATTGACCAGATGCTCGAGCGGCTGGCAGGAAACAAATTCTTTTGTTTTTTGATGGATATTCAGGATATATGCAAATATCGGTAGTGCTCGAGGATCAAGAGAAGACGACGTTTACTTGCCCCATTGGAAATTTTACTTATCGAATAATGCCTTTTGGTTTGTGCAACGCCACTGGGATGTTCCAAAGATGCATCATGAGTATATTTTCGTATATCATTGAACACTATTGAGGAGTTTATGGACGACTTCACAGTTTATGGAAGCATCTTTGGTCAATGTCTTGAGCACCTAAAATTGGTATTACAAAGATGTGTCAAGAAAGATTTACTGCTCAACTACGAGAAATGCTACTTCATGGTCAATGAAGGAATCGTGCTTAACCATGTTATCTCTGAGAAAAGAATTGAAGTGGATCATGCCAAGGTGGATGTTCTTCCTTGGCCACGCGGGTTTCTACCTCTGCTTCATTAAGGACTTCGCCATGGTAGCTCAACCAATGAACAAACTGCTCCAGAACGATATTCCTTGGGATTTCAACAAGGAATGCAAGAAGGCATTCCAGATCTTGAAGAATCACTTGATCTCAACACCAATAATCAGACCACCCAAATGGGGATGCTATTTGAGCTAATGTGCGACGCTAGCGGCTATGCCATTGGAGCAGTAATTGGCCAAGGGATCGGCAAGGAGAGCCATGTGATTTACTATGCTTCGAAGACTCTCACCGGAACCCAGATCAACTACACCTCCACGAAGAAAGAGATTTTTGTCGTGGTATTTGCCTTTGAGAAATTTTGCTCCTATCTCTTCGGGGGCAAGACAGTGGTCTACACAAATCACACAACTTTGAAGTATCTCATGGACAAGAAGGATACCAAGCCACGCTTGATAAGATGGATTATGCTACTCCAAGAGTTTGACATCGAAGTGAAAGACAAAAGTGTAGCCCAAGACCATGTGGCTGACCACTTGAGCAAAATCTTGAGGGAAGAAAAAGACGCACCACTCAATGAGAGATTTACCGACGAGGAGTTATATGAGATAGGCACTACCAAGCCATGGTATGCCGACTTAGGAAATGTAATTATCGAGTTCGAGCTCAGCTTGTGGAAAATTCGATAATATCATTTTCGAGTTAGAGCTCGTACTCAACTTATTTGATATTAATACTAATGACTTTTGAGATTGAATTCGAGCTCGTATAAATTTTTTATATTAGAAAATTAGTTATTTTAGTTTGAGGCGATTGAATGCTAGATGAAAGGCTTGATGGAAGGTTCATGAATATGCTCGATTAAATGCTCGTAAACAAACGAATTCAAGCATGTTTGCGAACTCAATAAAACGAACATAATCAGGCTCGATTAGTATCAACTCAAGTCCCAAACAAACTTTTTTGAAATCAAGTCTCAAATAGCTTGCGATTAACTCTAACTATATTGTTTAGTCCTCTAATCTAGTATGAATGAATTTATTTTAAACTTCAATACTGAAAGTGCTTGTGCATTTTGATCGAAATAGAATTTAATAATATTTTTAGGCGAGCAAACTAAATTTTTAATTTTTAATATATTAATATTGGTATATGAGTTATTGAGATTAAAGTAAAATATATTAAAGATTTTTTAGGAGACATTTAAAAATTATAGTTTACTCACGAAAAAAACCCTACGCAGCAATTTTATAAAATTTATTTTTTGCAAATGGCAATGGATAAATTACTGAATATTTTACAGGAATTTAATTACATTAATTCATTTACAAAAAATATCGGGCCAAAAAACTTTTTTTTCTTCTTGATTTTGGATTCAAAAACGCAATTATTGAGAATTATGAGTTTAGAATCAAAAATTATGTTTATTAACTAAAAACTTGTCCAAAAATGCTAAATGTATACTATAATACAAGTTCGGGTTGTCCACCTCAACCTTTGAAATTTTCTCAGCCTTCCATTTCTTTTTTTTTTTATTTTTCTAAATTTTTTGAATTTTATCTATATATTTATCATATATATTATTATATATTCTTATTTTCATGTAGTCATATGATATTTATGTCATGTTTTTATTTCTATATATATATATTATAGATTGTATTATATACTATACCATATTTAAGTATTATTTTAATAAATATAATATATATAGTGATGTATTAATTTGATATATATATTTTGATAACTAATTTAGTAATAATTTTTATATATTATGCACAATTTTTTAAAACCTAATGAAAATTAATATTATATGAAAATGTCTAGATTTCTATATTAGATTATATGTTTTTCAAATCTAATAAAAAAAATTATATAAAAATTTCTAAAACTCACATTATTTAAAAAAACATTATATAAAAATTTCTAAAGCTCACATTATTTAAAAAAAATTAATATAAATAATTTATTACATATGATTATTATAACATACTTTTAATTATATTATTATTCGAACAATCCACATATATTTTTGAATTTATCTATACTATAATACAAGTTGGGACCCATGTTGTCTACCTCAACTCTTGAAATCCTCTCAACCTCCTATATCTTTTTCAGTTTCTCCTATTTTTCTAAATTTTTTGAATTTTATCTATATATTATTAATACTATTATAATTTTAATCCTATGTGGCACTCTTAAATCAATCAATTCATATTTATGTAAATTCTCATAATTTTGGAATTAAAAAATCATATCACTCATATATAAAATTATATATTCTTATTTTCATGTAGTATATGATATTTATGTTATATTTTTATTTATATGCATATTATATATTGTATTATATACTATTCTATATCATTTTCATAAATATAATATATATATATATAGTGATGTCACGACCCACCTTCACTAACTGTAGTAATGATGGGTATAACCGTGACTAGGGGATAAAATATAGAAATGGATAAGGAAAATGGATAATAACTCGAAGGTGAATATATGATAAGTGCTTCGATAAATAAGGTTTCGTGCACGAAATTCGGTACTGAGTATCCGATATCAAAATACATAAGTCTTTGATCAAAACATCTAGAAATACTGAATACTGAATAGAGTGTTTGCAGCGGAAATTGGATCAATTTCTAAGTTTACATGTATGAAGAAATGTAAACCCCTAAGAGTTAATGCTAATCGAGTTCGACAAAACCATTGCTGAGCACTCCTCCTTGACATCACAGCTCAACCTGCACATTTATAAATACATGCAGGGCTGAGTACAAAAGTACTCAGTAGACACATGCCAAAATCGCATTCATACATATATAATTGTCATTGCCATCTCAAAGTGAAACATAGGGATTTTATCTGAAAGTACCTATGTTCACTAAATTCTTTTCTTGAAAAATCCTGAGTTTGACTGATCAGTCTAAGTTCTTTAGTAATCAAGCATATCTGTAATTTCTATGTGCCGGGAAGGTGGCCACCTTCCACGGACACCTTGACCGGCCAACCCGCTAGATGACTCACGGTCCCTGTGTACACTAGTTCGAGTGGGGATGCTTACCCACTGGAACCCGAATTCGATTTCATAATCATAGCAGATATGTATCATACAAAACATAAAACATTTATGACAAGACAATACTTGAAATATCAATTTCAATTCAAAAGCCATTTGAAAAGAAATAACATAAATGCAAATAAACACGCATATTTTCTTTTAGTATAAGAAAGCCTACCTGAATTGCTTCCTTTGATAGGATCTGAATTCTTTCTCGTTTAGTATTTCCTTCTTCCGTAACCTTAATCGTAATTAAGAGGAAGATACTCCTGGTGAGTATATAATTTACTTCATCTAAATAAAATGAAATAATACTCTATTATTTCATTAATTATTCTAATCCTTTGCTCGACTAATATTCGAGTACTTAGAGATTTCTATAACTATTTTCGTAGGATTTTAAATCAATCTTTGATTTATTAAATCCTTAATAATTTTATTCATTTTACCCATTTAATTTAATAATGGGTACTATAATTATTCAAGGTAATTTACTTGAAATAATTAAATTCTAAACTGGAATGCTAATTAAGTCTCTATTGGATAGTATTAATTTAATTAATACTATTTAAGAATTTAATATTTCATAACTTAATTGATCTAATTATTGGATTTAATCTAACTATTAATATCCAACCCATTTAATTTCTAACTTTATCCAAAGATTAATTTTAATCCATTCTTAAGAGATTAATTTAAGTCCATCCCAATTACTTAATCTGGGCCCATTCTACATAATTAATTAGGCCCATTACATTTTAAATCCAAGCTCAATTCATCATCATTTATTTCAGCCCACTATTAAATAAATTTCGGCCCGTAAGATACACTTGACCCGGCCCATTTAATTTATCTTAAATTGTTGGCCCAACTGAATTAATTCCACACTTTAGTGAATAATTTTGGGCTTCGTCTACTGGGCTCGGCCCACTTGATTTAATTTACCCGGCCCATTCAATTTAATATCTATAGCCCATTACTAAATCTTGAAATTGGCCCATTTGTTCTAGGCCCAAATCATCTTCACTCTAACCTTACCCAGACAGACACAACGTTTCCCTTCTTCTTCTCTCCCTCGCCTCTCTCTGTTCTCTCGTCCCTCTCTCTTTTTCTCTCCCAGAAACCAACCTTCTTCCCGTTGCAATCTCTCTCGCCGTCCCTCTGCTCTACCTCCCTCTCTCGGTGCCCTGTTCTTTCCTTCCGCCTCTATCTCTCGACTGTCTCTCTATTTCTGTCTGTCTCTCGCTTCCTCTGGAGGAAAACTCACCGGAGCTATATCGCCGGCAACTCAAAGGTAAAACTCTCATCTTTACTCTTATTCTGTTCTAGATTTATAGATCCTTGAGTTTTCAATTTCTCGTATTTTCTACTAACAAATCTACAATTATATTTTGTAAGTCATGTTTTTATTTTTCATTCTTTTCGGTGCTCTTTGTTTTCCTCAGCTCTGAACGGCCGAAGCTCACCGTTGAACGGCGAGGTGGTCGTCGAAGCTCCTCCGCCAGAAACCTCAAAGTAATTTTCCTATTTCTTTTTTATTTCTTCTGGTTTGTGTTCTGATTTTTAGCTTTGGTTTCAGATTTCAAATGATTTCACAATCTTTTATTACTGCATGCTCTATTTTCCTTCTAAGTGTTGGTTAAATCTGGATTCTTGGGCAACCATCATAGTTTTATTCCAAATCTGAACCTGATTTCTCCTTTTAATTTCTTTCCATGTCTATCCCTATCCTGTCGCCGCCGTTCGACCCTCACCTTCCGGAGGCGCTGACTCAGCCTTCTCTCACGGAATCCTCTGCCTATTGGGAGGAGTTTCTTACCTTGGTATATATATCTCTTCATTTTGATTATTTTAGGCTAAACGTTATTTAAAATGCTTTACTGCTTTGCATTTCTTTATCTGTTGTTAAATTTTAATAACTTGTGGTTTGGTTTCCCAATTTGGAGCTTATTTTCTAAAATCATTTCTAGGTCCTGAATCTGAATATTGAGATATATGTTTGTGTGTTCTGAGAAAAGTAAGAATATAGATCTATGTTTTGATATCTGAAATCTAAAGATATAAATATATATCTATGTCCTATGTTATTAAATCCGAAAAAAAATACATCAATATTCTGAAGTCTGAATGTATATATCTATGCTCTATGTTATGGAATCTGATTGTTCTATTCATATGTGTATAAGTTCTGTACCAGTATGAAAATAAAGTGGAGTATGAAGTGTTCAACTTGAAAGTCTAATTATGGATGCTATGTTCTGAAATTCTGAAACATTGTATATATATAGCTCTATGTTTTTGAAGTCTGTAATTGTGTGGGATTTGTTCTGGAATCTGAACTTATTAATGTGGCTCTATGTTTTAATAGCATACTTTCTGATGGCTCTAAGTTTAAGGCTTCAGTATCAATAGCATGCTTTCTGGTGGTTCTAAGTTTAAAATTTCCAGTTCTAGTTTTCTTTTACACTTCAAGAAGTGGAAGAAGTCTTTAAACCAAATGCTAAGAGTAAGACTAAAGCATGAAATGTGTATACACACACACATACCTATATATCTAAGTTCTGAATCCTTAAAGTATAAGTATAGGCTATGTTCTAACATCTGTAATATGAAGATATAATTATTTATCTATGTTCTCAACAAAATCCTTAGTTTGTTCTAACATTTCATGTTTGATATGCTCTATGTATGGTCTGAAATTTGTATGTGTGTATGTTCTGTATTCGAATACATATATATATATCTGTTATATGTTTATTGTTTCTAACCATGTCTTAGTTCTAAAGAGAAGGTTAAGAAAACAGATTATATAATTACTCCTAATTTAGTCTTATAGTTTCTGAAACATAGTTAAAAATAGAAGGTTTTGAACTAAGTTCTAAGAGAGTAAAACTTAAAGTATAAATTGTATACCTCACACCTTAGGATCTGAATGGTCTGAATGCTTCTTTGCTTATGAGAGCTTTCCCGGATGCTCTAAGTGTGAGTGAATTTGATTTCTAAGTTGGTATGAGGGAGCTTCTAGTTGTTATATAGAATGGTTTCAGTGTATGCAACTTTTATATAAGCAGAGACACTTGAGTGTATTCTTAAAGTCTTCACTCTTTGTCTATATCTACATCTACAGTATCAATCTGTAACTTACACATTTTGCTGTACTAATTGACCTTTGAGCATATCTAAATGTGCAGCTATATAACAGTGGGAAGAGTGTAGCTGCTTTTTGCTTCTCTCCCCAATCGAGGAAGGCTTCACCAGCAACATTTGTCTATTCTATTATTTGGTCAAAAGTTGTAGTCTATTTCCTTAGTTTAGGTTTAATAGATGTATTGAATTTCCAGATTTGTAACTATGCAAATCTTGACTGAGTGTAAAACTACAGCCTCCAAATCTGCCGAGCAGATTTATGTCTTCTGTTTTCTCTTCTTTAGCTAAATAAATAGTTTATAGACTGCATGCCTATGGTAGTCTAGACTTATATTATGTAATGTAGGGAGTTGTTATTCTAATACAATCTTATACACCTCTCCTTTTTTTTTTCTTTAGCAGTTTATGAGATGTTATAAGAAGGGATGCATGTTTATTGTTTTATTTATGCTTTATTATTATTTAGAGAACTAATTACTATATATCTTATTTCATTAATACAAATAATATATCATTCTATATAATATCGGTAGTTAGTATACTATTATCTAATTATATTCCAATTTAAGTATATAATTATCATGTCTTCAGTATACAATAAACCTTTAAGCAGAAATCTACTCTTTGCAATAATTTTAATTAATCGATTAATATGAATAATTCCAAAATTCTTTTCATGCATCATCACATTATCAAAGCCAAGTAATATACAACTCTTTGGTATATAACTCTGCTACTACTTTGTTAAAGCATCTTCTAGGAGAACAATTAGTATCTCATTAAGGTATCAATATTCTTCAAGCTTTAGTCTTAAATTGTAATAGCTTTTAATTACTATATTGAACTAAAACCAATTATGCAACTCCAGAATTTAATTTGTTTCGTCCTTTTGAATGACCTCATTATCCAAACGAGCTCGCAAAATTTTTAACATTACTATAATAAATATAGTATGCATAATTAATAGCTACTAATATCGATTAGCTAATCGATATTTTAAATTTTTATAACGAAATTTTCTTATCCCGATTTTCAATACATGATAACTACTAGTAAAATAGCGGGACATTACAAGTGATATATTAATTTGATATGTACATTTGGATAACTAATTTAATAATAAATTATATAAATTATCTACAATCTTTTCAAATTTGATGAAAATTAATAAATTTTATGAAAATATCTAGATTTCACATTATTTAAAAAAAAATAATTTATAATTTATCACATATGACTATTATAACACATTTTTAATTATCTTATTATTATAACTATCCATATATAATTTTCAGTATAACTAATAAAAATTAAAAATTCATAATTTTCACTAAAATAATACTAATATATAAATATAAAATAATTTATAATCTTCTTATTTATTTATATATTTTATATTAGACTGTCTGTTATTCAAAACCTAATGAGAATTTATAAATCATACATGAAAATTGATAGAGTTCATATTATTTGAATACATTTTTTAATATATGTAATTTATTACATGAATGATTATAACAAACCTTTAATTATCTTATTATTCGACCAATCCACATATATTTCTCAATATACATAATAAAAATTTAAGAATCGTATTTTTTATTAAAATAAAAATATATAAATATAAAGACGAAGTATATAATCTTCTTATCTATCTATATATCTTATATTAATTGTATATTATTTCATATTTATGTATCATTTCCATTAATATAAAACAAATAGTTAATAAATATATTTCCATAAATTTTTGAGAATTCGATGAAATTGACGATTTTTGATCGTATATCATAATTAGAAAATGAAATTGAGCTTCACTATTACCCCACATATTAAGTTATCTATTAGTGTGTAGATATTTTAAATGTTTTTATTATTACGCTAGCTTTACATGTATTTAATTTAATCTTTAATCCAAAAAATTAACATTCCTAATTATTTATCATAATAATTAAATATATATAAACTTATGTATTTTTTGTTGGGGAAACTATTGAATTCAATTCATGTCATTTTATTCTCAATTTCACTCTTAAGTCATGAATTTAGACAATTGTTTACACTCGATAACACACAAAATAATGAGAACTTTTAAATTAGTGAATCAAACACGAGTATATATATTTAATTTGTAATCAGATTATGAATATATATATATATTTTTATATATATATTTATATATATGCATATAAATAAATAAGTTCATATAATTTGAATTTATTTTCATTAATAAAAAAATATTTAATAAATATATTTTGATATTTATTTGATAATTCAATCAAATTAATGATTTTTGGTCGTATATCATTATTAGATATTGAAACTCAACTTTATTATTACCTACTTACTAAATTTTCTAATACGACATTTATAAAATTAGTGATGTAATAAGACATTTGGAGATGAGTACGCATGCATAAAATTCAAATAAATTGATTTGATTTTATAAATATTCAAATATAGTTTATTTATAATATATATTTTATATACTCAAAATTATAACACATATTATTATATGGCGTAAGACGAAAATCAATTGGTTCACGATTCTGAACATTTGAAACCGAAACTGAAACGCTTCATATACCGTTGTGATTCAGAATTTTAATAATCTTTGACAATTCAGTTCCCAAAACCGCCGATTACGATTCTTTTGAACACCTATAATAATAATGAGTATTAGAATCATTTTTACTTTATTTTAGAATGAATATGAGTATATAAATTAAATTCAAATATATTCAAAAAATATAGATTAAGTTGTAAGTACGGGTCTACTAATAGACAAGTTTACGAGAATTTAATATTTATGATATATATATATATATATATATGAAGTTGTAAAGTTATTTTTTTTCATTAATTTTAGAACGATTCCGAGTTTATCACAAGCAAGTCAACATAATAACGATTTTTACTATACATATTTAGTATATATGAATAAGTAGTTCATATATCTATAACAACAAATAGTAATAAATAAAATGATGTCACATACTTTTATAAATTCTATAAAATATTAACCTCGTCGAATTTTGACGGATAACAATCTCGTTTAATATATAGCATAAAAACATCATGTAGTATAATTATATGAAATATTATGGGAAAATATGATACTAATAATTCTCAAATATTCTCACAATTTCACTATTACATTATTTTCGTTAGTGAAATATTTGAAAATTTCAGTCCACAGTCAACATTGAAAAATCTTCATAAATTGAAAATAATTTCAATTTACTTGATTCAAGTTCCCTAGCGTTATATATTTACAGTTTACAAAATGAAATGTCTTAAAATAATATTTTTAACGAGGGATAAGATATATTTCAGTTCGTGGCCAATATATATGTTAATGTATTATTATATGCTAAATTTATCATATAAGAATAAAATATCACTTAATTTACAAAATAAAAAATAAAATATACTCACTTTCGCGCACACATATAATCATACGAGTAAATTGATCTTATGCTTATATATCTTATTTATTAAATACTTTGAATTTTATGAGTATATGATGAAATTTTATACTCTCTCCGTCCCGCTAGATCTGACATTTGTTTTTGGATCGAAATCAATATTTGCTTTATTTTTATTTTTGATAATTATGGCCCACATACTTTTAAGTTGTAAAAGCTATCAAAAAAGGAAATGCGTCTAATCTAGCGGGACATTTCAAAAAGAAAAATGGTTCTAATCTAGCGAACGGAGGGAGTATTATTTATTATGTTATAAAATAGATATGTTTATCTTTTATTTCGATATGAATATTTTAAAAATATTTTTCAAAATGTTTATTTTAAAATTACCCGTATCTATTTTGAGGGAAAAAGCCCAATACGATGCATCTTCCCTACCGCTTCAATACCAAAGAAGTTTCACTGTAAATTGCTTGCAACTAAAACATCAATGACAGCAGCAGAGGATGAGCAAGCCAACTCCCACCAAAAGCTTGAAACTTCAAACGACAACATCAACTGTGCAATCGAAGATTCTGAGATTCATCAAAAACAATTGAAAAAGGAACAAGAAGAAGAAGAAGAGGAACAATTGCGACGCCTTTTGTTGCCTAATGTCGACGAATTGCCGCAAGTTCCTCCTTCCGCCATTGAAGCCAATTTCATAACTTTTTTCGCCCCAGGTATTCTCAAACTCCCATTTCTTAATAAGTTAAATGAATCCCTTTTCAAAATATGAAATCTTATGGTGTTTTGTTGATTAAGGTTCTTTATTTTTCTAGATTTTACGAAGCCTGGACATGATCATTATGTTCGTCGTCATGCCAATGGGTATGTGCTAACTAAAAAAATAATTGCTGAAAAAGAATGTGTAATATTTGGAATATGAGTTAGCTTTTTATTGATTAATAGGCTGTGTGTAATTGGATTGGCTTCGCATCATGTGGCATTTAAGGACAAAGGGGGAATCGTTTCGGTCGATTTTAATGTAGGGAAGTCCGATCGTAGCGGAGTTAAAGTCACTGGAAAGCGCAAAAAGGTCAAGTCTTTGTGCCTATGTGTGTGTGCATTGTAGTTGTGGAAATGTTTTAGCTTCAGGCCTCAATTCATTGAGTTTTTTGTTGGTATCATATATATTATTCTTGTATATGGATTTTTGGAACGGAAGATTTGATCGAGCGTGGCTTGTAATGTTGTAGGTGAAGTGTTCTTGAAGTGGTTGTGGAGAAATGTTCCAGTTTGTGCTTATATGTGCAAGAATTTGATACAGTTGTTTGTTAAACTATGCTGAATAAAAGAAATCTTTCGCCTTTTGCTTTTCCGTTGAAATCTTTCAATTGCTTTTGCTTCAGGCCTCGTTTGACGTATTTGGAAGTGAAGATACAGTGGAGTGTGGTTTTTAACTTTGTTGATTAAGTGTTCTTGAAGTGTCTATGGAAAAAATGTTCCATGAGTGCTTATATATTATGTGCTAGAATTTGCTGCAGTTATCGTTCGTTAAGGTGTGCTACAACAACAAAAAATGTCACCTTTTGTTTTTGTTTTCTAGTCGTGCAAATGATTTTGTTTCAGGCCTCAAGTAATAGAGTTTTGCTTTGTTTTCTTATGTAATACGTATTTGGAAGTGAAGATATATTGGAGTGTGGCTTGTTACTTTGTAGGTGAAGTGTTTGTAAAAATTAAAATGGTCATGCAAAAAAGTCACATTTTGTGTTTATGTGTACTAGAGTTTGCTTCAAACTGTTTTTTGTTAAACTGCAAAATTAAAAATCTTTTTCACTTTTACTTTTATTATCTACGTGAGACTTATGATATAGTTGAATGTAGGTGAAGAGTTCTTGAATTGGTTATGGAGAAACGTTCCTATTTGTGCTTATACTAAATTTGCATCAGTAGGTGCTAAACTATGCTAAATTTGTGAGACTTTTTAACTTCTCGTAATCTAGTAAGGTCATTGGTTCGTTGAATGAAGTTCTTTTTGCTGAAATTTTGTTCTGATTATTATCTTAAATAGCCTAGGCTAACTATTCTAAAAAGTGTAAAATAATCTAATTCTTAGAACCTTAAGAAAATGTTGATTGTCATGTTATACGACAGACTCCTTCTTGCTGCTATAGCTCAGGCGGACAGGCCAATTGTTTATTGTAGCTGATGTATTTTCTGCATATGACAATACTAACCTTTTCATCACATCTTTTACCTCCTAGTGTAAATGTATAAAAAGTCATGGTTTCATAAAAGAGATTCTGTTTTGGCCATTTTGAAAAGATTCCAAACCAACATATTACGATAAGAACAATAAACAGAATCTACCAGCCACATTTAAGAGTCTTCCCGTTAAAATTCAGTAAATTACTATGTCTCTCACATACAAGGTTCCATATCGTTTTTCTCTTTAGTAAAGTTGAGCCATTATTTTACTTTAGATATTACTTTTTTACATAACTATACTACCTGCTACTTTTAGGCTAAAAGAGCACTTCTCCAATTCGAAGGCCAAGTAGCGTTATATATCTGATTGACTGAAGTTGGTATTTTTGTGGTTGCAGAATGCACAGCATTTCGAATCCAACACGGCATTATGTAAAGTGTGCACTGCTGAGGGCTCTTATATAGTGAGGTCAAAATCATGTTTATTACTCTTGCCTCTTAATCACATGGGTCTTTGTTCAGATCATAACTCACACTTCTTTTACTGTTTCAGGTGTTGCGTAAAGGGATCTATGTTGGAAGTGAATGAAAGGCTTATCAAGCAACCGGAATTGCTTATCACAACGGTATGTCATTAAGTGTGATCTTTAACAGTTCTTCGTTGTCTCCCCAGTTGCTCCGTTAAAATTTCTGGTCCGTATCTTCCTGAAGCATTTGAAATATCATAGCTAAGTGCATTAGTACAAGTACTTTTACCTATTAGTTCAAGCAAGAACGTGTTATCTTAGACTGGATTGCTGCAATCAGAATTTGAAAATGATTAGACATAAGTGATCTATATATAATCTGATTAGCTAGTTTATCACTTCATTAAATCTCGAATAGCGTAATTCGTGCTAGTTCAAGCTAAATAAGCCACATTATTGCATGAGGGGATAAGTTTTCTGGAAGTACCATAGACGGATTATCACTAAAACGATAAAGAACACACTAGAATTGATTACCCTGTTTTATTACGATGTATAACTAAGTGAGAGGGCAATGCCAAGCCAGGATATGATATTTCGGATAGTGAACACGATTGAACAATAGCTATTCATAATAAGAAATAACTAAGCCCTAATATTAATCCCATTAGGATTCTGCCTTAGCCTAACTATGGGCTTAAAAAAACTGGGGCACATATCCTCTGAAGATCTGAGTACCTTCAGACTCGATACTCCAACATAAATGTTGAAAAATATTACTCCCTCAGTCTCAATAAGCATGACACTTTTTTTTTCCGACATGATTATTAAGGAGAGTGCATAACATATTGTAAAAGTTATAAAGGTTGTAGGTTATTGAGAACCCAAAATAGGAAGTGTGCATGTTTAGGGGGATGGGGGGAGTACACATATTATTCAGTCCTTCGAAGTTTGAGTCTGAATTTGAGACGGGCGTTGAACAATATATATATAATGTGTAAATGTAGGCAGAGAGAGAGGGGTACATTGCAATTATGATGCCGAGACCTGCAGATTGGCTCAAAGCAAAGGCTTCTCTGCTCGACTCTGAAGGCTACGGAAAGTTGAGAGCAGAACAGCAGTAACTTGTCTTTGAAATTATTTGATATAACATTATCTTTTGGTTTAGTGCATTTTGCTCGCTTTACATTACATCTTTGTGATACATTTATTAGCTTATTCTTCAATTTCATTTTGTTCCTTTTCCAACATTTCAGATAATTCGAATTGAATTTAAATAATGTTTATACATTTGGTTTCCATCGCTAGAGTTGCACCAACACAATTTATTGTAACTTGCTTAGTTTAGGACACCATTATAAAAAAATCGAAAGATTAGGACATTATTTAGTGTGATTACTAGGAGTGAGAAAAAACTAGACTGATTCGATAATCAAACTGAAATTATTTGAGGTTTGGTATGTTTTGATATATTGGGATATGGTTTAAGTTTTAATTTTTATGATCCGATTTTTTAGAAACACTTGAAAGATGTCATGCGAGAGTTATCATGGATAAACGACACAACATATATGTTTCCACCTAGGGATTGAACTCGTTGGACCCCAACAATATGAATGGATGTAATTTAGAGTACCCTCCTACTAATGTTGTTAATATTTTTTCTTTTCGATATGTTCATCAATATTGTTGACACTTGAAATTTGATATTTGTAGTAAGTAGATCCAAATTATTTTAATATGCAATTTAGTTAAAAATAATAAAGCATATTATATCAAAACTCCACTCAATATGCACGCATTAATTAAAAATAATATTAATTAAGATTCAAACTTTTTTTTTTATGTAAAGATATAAAATACTATATTAAAATACATGTCAAGTTAGACAAATAAAAATAATAATTAGTATAATAAATCACTAACTAATGCGTACCGCCTAATGTTAATTTTCTAATTATAAGAATCAATTACCGACTTATTAAAGAAACTAATACTCGGATAACCATTATCGATCCGAGTTCTTTGAAATAAACTCTTACCTATTTATGCCTCTACACAGATGGGAAAAACAGAGCCCTCTCAAGTCGACGTAGTGTTTATGTATCCAATACGTAGTACACATGCAATTAATTAGTTATTTACGTGAGCTGTCGAAATCATGTACCACACGTCCTTTTTTATTTTATTTAATTTAATATTATTATATTCATATTCAAAAACTGCTTTCTAACCTTTCCGTACACCGATTTACGATCCTTTACAGAGGGGTACTTATTTCTGGCTGCATGCATCATCTATCATTATTCTTCCTATACACACATTATATTCTCATCGCTCTTTAAGAAATAAAAGGACATTGCATAAAAACCTTTGATTTCCTCGGCTCTGCTTCAGAGATTGAAGCTTAATTCTGCTCTTCTGCTCAAACACAAGAATCCTTTATTTATTTTATTTTTATTTAACGACACACATTCTTCAATCTTCACACACCAAATGCAATATTAATTATACAATGAAGCAGCAGAAGCAAACTTAAGGTGATATATATACATATATACATATATGTTGAGAATCATGAATGTTGTTCAATTCCTCATGTGTTGTTGTTTCCATTATGATTTCTGAGTCGGAAGTAATCAACAGAATCAACTCTTCATTTTGGAACCTCATTTAAATCGATTGCACCTCTCTTCCTCTTGCGCTTCCCACAAATCTCAATCTGCACTTTATTCAATTTAATTCTACTAAAAGATTATTTCTTTAATTTCTTTATCTGTTTCTGTGAAGCTTGATGGATGGTTGAAGAGTGGATCTGTCACGACCGCCCTTCGCTAAGGATAGCGAAGTCGTGGAAAACGTGACTAAATGAGGGATTAAAGAAGCGGGAATAGAATGTGGGGGTTGATGTAATATTGATAGGACTGAAAGGTACATCCATAATATAAATGAGTCATAACATAGAGTTTGGTTTTAGAACAACCGATAATTGGGACCGAGTTTTAATAGAAGTCTGGTACAAATTCATAACATGAAATCTTATCATTTGCAGCGGAATAGGATCAAAATAAAGTTTACATGTATGAGGACATGTAAACCCCCAAGAGTTCAGAATAACAAAAGAGATCGACAAAGCCTTGTAGAGCACCTCCTCCCATCATTGCTCAACCTGCACATTTAGAAATATATGCAGGGCTGACTACGAAAGTACTCAGTAGACACATGCCGAAAATGCATACTTATATATATACTTGTCATGCCATGCTGAGTGAAACATATGGATTTTGTCTTTAAAGCACCTACGTTCACTAAATTCTTTTTGTGAAACCTAGAGTTCGATTGCGCAATCTAAGTTCTTTAGTAATCCACCATACCTGTAACTTATGTGTACCGGGAAGGTGGCCACCCTCCGCGAACACTTGGCCGGTCAACACCTTCGTCAACTCACAGTCACCTTGTGTACACTAGTCCGAGCGGGGTTGCTTACCCACTGGAACCCGAATTCGATTAATCATATCAGATAGGTATCATACAAAACATAAAACATTTTATGGCAGACAATACTTGAAACATCATTTTCGATTCAAAGCTTTTGAAAAGGGATAACATAAATACGGATAAGCACACACATTTTGATTTTGTATAAGAAAGCCTACCTCGATGCGTTTTACTCTTCTTCAAAGGAATTAACTTCTTCCGGTCTTCGAATTTCCACTCCCGTAGTAACCTTTAATCAATCTCGTAGTAAGATACTCGGTTTGAGTATAGGTTCTTTTCTTAACTTCTTTGAAGTGCAAAAGAATTAATATTTCATTAATTCGAGAATAACTCTCGTATCTTGGTTCTACTCGTCCTTGCGTATTAAAAGTATAATTTCTCAAATATACTTAAATACTTCCTTTGGAGTCATAATCATAATTCTTCCATTAATGATCATTAATTAATCAATTAGGGTAATATAATTTATTGAGATTATTTTAAGTCTTTAAATTTTATTTATTAATCTCATAGATTAATAAATTTTCTTGGAATTAAAAGTTGGGCTTTGGCATTAATAAATCCTTCCCTAGTATAGCCCATAAAATAATTATCTTGAGTTTCATTTTCTAATTAACTAGCCCAAAATACTTCAATTAACTGTGGCCCGTTATCTTAATATTTTCGGCCCAGGCGAATAAAATGCCCAGCCCAATTCCTAATTTAATCTTAGTCCATAAATCTTCAGTTTTCGGCCCGTTCAAGAAGTGAACATTCGGCCCATAATTTCCTATTTCTCGGCCCAAGGAAATTCTTATATTTCGGCCCAATGAATTAATTTGTAGCCCATCACAATAAATTTCTTATACCCATCTCCTTTTAATTCCCTAGCCCAATACCCAAATAGAGTTAGGCCCATATTTTATACTAACATTAATCCTATTCTAACACAGCCTTAATCTAACTTAAACATAATTAAATTCTAACCTAATTTTCCTTACTTTAGCCGACACCAACCCTCCTCCCATCCTCACAATTCATCTTCTCTGTTGTCTCCTAATTTCTCTCTCTCGTTCTATAAACAGCGGCGACACCGCAACCGCCGTTCGTTCCACCTCGCCGCCTCTTCCTTCCAACAATACATCCGGTTCAGTCCTTCACCCTCCCCTTCAGACGGCTCCCTTTCCTTCTCGGTTTAAAATGGCAGACGACACACCACTCACACCCTTTTCTCCCTTCCTTCTTCCCTTCGAGAGTAAGCAGTAGTGGCCGTCCGTCCAGAGTTGTCGCTGGAGCTCTTCTATGGTAAATTTCTTTCAATTTTTGTATATCTTTCTCTTCTCTACCCAAGTTCGAATCTTAATTACTATGCATTGTTTTAATTTCACATTACTGGTTTAATTTGGTTGGATGTGTATGCAAGATAAATTCCCAATTCATCTTTTGAGCTTCAGTTTTCGATTTGAACCTCTTTTTTCTCTGCATGTCTTAATTCCCCAAAATTATTTGTGCTGCGGTGGTTTATCTGTCAAGAGGGCTAACTAAGTAGCCTAAATTCCTATTTTCTCTTCTTGGTTGGGTGGCAGAGGCTCGTCGGCGCTCCCCCGAAGTCACCCTCGGCTGTTCTCTCGGTGGAGGTGTCACGGGAATGTAATTCAGGGTATGATTTCATCCTTCTCTCCATTTGCGATATATATATTTTACATCTTCTCACCTTTTAATGCATCTAAGGTTGGTTTCTATTTTGGTTTTATTTGTTATTTTTGGTTGAGGTTTGAAGATGGTTCGAAGTTGGGGACCTGTATTTGGCGTGGTTTAAGGTCTGAACCTAGCCTTGTGCTGGGTGCTTATGGGCAGTTCTGTTTGCAGAGGGCTCTCTGTAGTTAGGTATATTTCTACTTTATTATTTTCAGTACTTGATAGGCTATGTTGGTTTGTGGTATGATGAGAATTGGATCCTAAGGTATAGAAATTTTGGCAAGAGTTTGACATAGGCTATAAAGTTATAATCTGAATTATGTTTATGTTTCGTTGGTATCCAGGTTCTGCTTATTTGAGTTAGGTAAATGGAGGCACGAATATGAACACATTTCGAATCTGTCAGGTTATGGAAGAAGAGTTCTATGATATTTGTTTAAAGATATATATATATATATATATATATATATAAGTATACTTCTGTTCTAGTTTCTAAGTTCATTAAAGATGGTAAATACATAATAGAACAGAGGTCATCTACCAAAACAACTCTGGAAATAACCTGATTAATAAGAGTTGGTTCAGTTTCTATTACCTTAATGAAGTCTTTACTGAAATGTATTGAGTTTTAAAAGAAAACGGTTATGATCAACCTCCTATGTTCCACCTAGTAGAGTTTCTAATTGGACATTTAACTGCAGGGTTAAGCCTCTAAGTTCAACTACACTCTGTTTTATGAATGTATTTCTTACATTGTGAAAATGTGAAGTGAAGGTAGGGAGTTCATAAGAGAATTATAATCTTAATATAGAGAAAATATAAACATGAACATTTAACTGCTAAGGTTTTAAGTTCTTACCTCAAGCTCCACTACTTCACTTTGTTTTTGAACTCTGCCTACTCTCTCCAGCGTATAGAAAATGAGTGAGTGATTGTGGTATTGTAATGGCTTAAGGTACAATCTGTTATATAGTGTTTTGTGTGTAGTAGTAGACTCTCCTAACTACTTGAGTACTCTATGTTTTTGCAGGGGATAGGAGCATGGAGCAGCAGCTCTGCCTCCTTTCATTTCAGCCGTTTCTATCCTGCTCCAACTTTGACCTTTGCTTCTATTTTATTTGATTTGGGACAGGTTGCACTATAGATTTTGTTTTGATTTCTTATTCCTAGGGTAGGAAATGATATGTCAGGCTGCAGCCTCACTTTTTGTTGAAAAAGGTTTCTACTTTATGAAATTCAATTGTTTATTGTAGCAAGTAATGCTCTCTGTTGTGAAGGGATTTGGAAAGGATTTGGAAGAGACAGCTCCTGCCATCCTCCCCTTATTTCAGCTGCCACACTACTTCTAAATTTAGCTTTTGGTTTCATGCAGTAAGTAGTGTTTCAAAAGTGTTTTGCAGAGACATCTCCCCTCACTCCAGCTGTGTATTTAATAGTATAGGTTTCTATTTTATTGCATCTTTGCTTATTTAACATTTATATAGTGTCTTGTCCTATACTTTATTTAATTGTTTATTTACTACCCTTGTATAAGACAAGTTCCAAGTTTGTAAATAGTGTTTGAAAAGGGGCATCACTCCCTTTTCTCATTTCTGCCGTGTAGTATTAGAAATGTAGATTTCTATTTTATTTCATTCTTTGTTTAATTAATCCATCTTCATATATACTCATATATATATAAGTATTCATTTATACAATGCCCTATCTTATACTTAATTTAATTATCCTCTCATACACTAAATGCATTATCACTCACATAATATATATATATATATATATACACATATATAATGTCTTGTATTATACACTTATTATTATTACCGTTTTTAAATAATAGTAATAATAATTATCACACTTAGGATAATTAAATGATAAGAGTTCTTAACAACAACCAACAAAGGTTTTAATCACATACTAAATCTCATTGACTCTAACTTAAAGTTAGTTCAATTTAATTAGTGTAGAAATGATCATTTCCAATTCGCCAATTGATTTACTATTTAACAATGAAATCAATTTCTCATGAGTGTATGATGCGAGAATACTACTACGAGGGAACGGGGTATTACAGGATCACCTTATCCTGTAGCATCGTTTTCTCTTCCTCCAACATCTTCTCCTGTTCAGAAATGAAGACGACCACATCAGGTTCTGTTTCACATATTTAATAATGTGTTTATTTATTAGTTTCTTTCTGTAATGGTTATTCAATTGCCCTATTATTCTAGATACATATATATCTTGTTTAAAATTCTCAAACGGCAGTAATTGAAGAATTTAAATGGAACTACTATTTGGGCGAGATTCTGCGATGATACAAAGTAGGTTAATCTAGTTGGTTTAGCGGAGCGAAAAATAGAAAAATATATCTATTGTACCTTTTCTTTGAGGTTTGATAGAGAGTCTAGAAGCAATTTGTCTGCATACCCAGAAAAAGTAAGTGTCAATCACCATAACTTATAAAACTCCAACAAAAATATTACTCACCAATCGAGATCTAACCTTTCTTCATTTTAACTAGAATTCTTGAGAATATTATGCTAGGCTAGTAAGGGAAGATTTTGATCTTTAAACTATTAAGGTCCAAATTAACAAGGGCCATTACAGCTTTACGAAAGCAAAGCCAATTACCAAGTGCACAATCTACCACACCATGCATTCTATTGCATTTGCTTTTTATCCCACTAAGAAGAAGAAGAAAAAAGATTTCTTACAGTAGATGATCTTAAAATTCATTACACGAGGTGTAACGATACTTAGGTTGTTAACCTTATCATTTGAAGTTTGTTTGGTAGATTTTATCTTCTCTCTCTTTAATTTCACATTCTCTCTCCTATATCATACAACGTGAAAATCCTACTATCAATCATTTACCAACCATCTCTGAATCTTCCTTAAAGGGTGTTTGGCTAAACTTATTTTAAAAAACTTATAAGTTCTTGGAGCTTATAATCTCTTGCAAGAGCTTATAAAATGAAGCTTATAAGCTGTCAATGTGTTTAGATAAACGAGCTTATAAGCTCTTTTAAAGTGATATAAAAGGTTATTTATGTAATTTTGTTGCAGCTTATAAGTCCATGGAGAAATAAGTTAGGGTAGAGCTGCTTATTTTTTGAATTGCTTATAAGCTCCAAGAGCTTATTTTTACAACTTATAAGCTCTCAAAGAACTTAATTTGCCAAACACTTCGAAAGAGCTTATAAGCTCAGCCAAACACCCCCTTAGTCATGTCTCATACTATCAATGATGGTTGCTGAAATCCGACGACCTTTAGATGATATCTACTCGAGCTGATGATGACATATGAGCATGAGGTTGATCTACCTTGGAGTGACATCATGAAAAAGAAGGAAAAGTCCAATGTGTCCAACACTGCGATGCATACATCATTCTCAACCTCACTCCTTCAGTAGCAATTTGAATTTTCTTATATGTAGGTGGAACGATTGTCCAAGAAACTAAAGTTTGTAAAGACTCAGATGGATATGCTATCTCCATTTCTCACTTCTCAAAAAGGGGGAAGAAGTACACATGCAATTGTGGCTAAAGTTAATATTGAAGTGGATGATTTTATGCACATTAACTCTTACTCTGTTATGCATGATTTTGGATATTTTTGGGCGATGGATACCGTAATATTTTGAACTTCCCTAGTGGTGATGATTGTGATGTGTTGATTTTTAAATCATGAGAAAAGTAGCATATCCGCCCTTAGGGTAGAGGCTCCTATGGTGGATCATCCATTATGGTCCGGTTTTGTTCAAATGGGCCCCTAAAGTCGATAAGTTACTGCAACTTAACCTTCCTTTCTAACGGCCGTTCAATGTCGTTAAGTAAATTTTATTTTTAGTGAAAATGGACATATAATATAATATACGTGATATTTAAAACATGATAAAAATAGTATATCCACCCCTAGGGTAGAGGCCCCTATGGCAAATTACCCCTTATGGTCCAATTTTTGTTCAAATAGGCCCCTAAATCGTTGCTGAATAAAAAAATCTATTTATTTAACGACGTTAAATGGCCGTTAGAAGGGAGAGTTAAGTTGCAGCAACTTATTGACTTCAGGGGCCCATTTGAACAAAACCGGACCATAAAGGGTGATCCGCCATAGGGGCCTCTACCCTAGTGGCGGATATGTTACTTTTCCCTTAAACCATTGATGATTTTGTTTAAATGTTTCTTTTGAAATGGTTTGTTTAATTGTGCATAATGTTGTCTGTGCAGTTGTTCCCTCTCTGTTGTTATTTATTTTTGTTTTGCTGCAAATATACAAGTGAGGGGGAATTGTTGACCTATTTTTAGGGGGAGTATGAACATTGAATGTTTGATATGTTTGGGATGTTGATGTCTTAGGCCGATTATATATTTAAGGGGTGTATCTCGAATGTTTGAGAGAATTGTTTTGTCTTATACTTGTTCTTATGCAGGTGTAAGATTTTTTTGAGAAGGCAAAAATGGAGAGATTTTAGAAATCTATCTCATAGTCTTCGTCACTTCAGTCATGATTTTTCTCTTGACTTCTTTGTCCATTGTGTGTTGAACGTGTGCAAGTTTAGTTCGAGATTGCTGAAAACATGCTGAACGTGGATTTGTACTAGTGTTGAACGTGGAGTCAAGCAGAGGACACGTGGTACTGGAATATTGGATGTTGAAATTAGGAAAGGATTAAGTCAAGCGTTGTTGCACAAATTAAGGTTGGATATACAACCTTAACTGAATTGCCTACTCTCTCTCTAATGGTTGGAAAGATTGGAAAACAAGTTTGGACTCGTCTATAAATAAGAGGGAGATTTCTCCTAATTAGATGTACGACTTGAGCAAGCTTTAGAGTTATATTTTGTAGTAAATCGAGTCTAGAGAGTCAGACATTTTTTTAGAATTGTAAGGTCTTCAAGGAGAACTTTATAATCATGAAGTGTGTTTTCCGTAAGTCTTTTCTCTCCGTTGTTTTTTGTAATTCACGTTCCTTGTAATAGTGAATATTTTGTCATGTGACACCTCACAAATTTAATCAATTAAATTCATGAAAAATATTAGTTATGTTTGTTTGTTTAATTCTGCATATTTATGATGTGTCTTTATCAAAGTCGTTTGATCTTTGATCACAACTTTGGCATCAGAGCACACACTAGATACACTTAGTGAAGATCCAAAGTTGTCATTAACATTTTCGACACAATGGATAGTTATGTGTCATCATTTTTGCGAGCTCCAATTCTTGATGGTTCCAATTATAGTTTTTGGAAGACAAGGATGAGATCAATTATCAAATCCTTGGGAGCACTTGCATGGAAAACTGTTGTAGACGGATCGTAAAATCCCAAAGAGGTAGATGTTGAAGGAGAATATGGTTCGCAAACCAATTGTGAATTGGACGAGGGACGAATAAGAAGTCGCTACTATGAATAACAAGGCGTTGAATGTTATTCAAACTTTCATGAATCCAACTATGTTCAAATTGATTGTGAATATTTATTCGGCCAAAGTTTCTTGGGATATGCTCCAAGCACACTGTGATGGTGATATGGAAGAATCAAGAAGTCGAGGCTTCAAATTTTCAACACCAAGTACGAGAACATGATGATGAATGATGACGAGACAGTTGGAGATAATTGCAACAGTGGGTATTTTGAATAATTTCCATGAGTTACGAGAACCAATTAGCAAAAAATGGCTCATGTCCAAGGTACTGTGTACACGTACTTAGGGGTGTAAATCGATAACCGATTCTCGGGAAGAACCGTTACCGAACTAGTACCGGATCGGGAACCGATTATTGAGTACCGTTTTTTTGAGAAATTAATCGATAATCGGTTCTCGTAAAATCTCGTTCAATTTATTGTTTATGAGTAAGGTTAGTTGCAATCTGCATTGTAGTGCCTCATTTTTTCCAAATTATTGCTTCCTTCGGGATCTTATGACGAGACACATTATTGGTAAAAGACTTGAATCACGTAGTCTCTACAACATCCTTGATACACAGCCACCTTTTTCACTAGTATGTGCAATTGCATTCACTCTTAATGATGCACATTATTGATTAGGTCATCCATCTATTTGTTTGTCAAACAAATTGTCTAAGTTGTCATCTTTAGATTTTGAGTCATAAGAGTTTGCTAAACACCATCATGTTAGTTTGGATTCTTGCATCAATAAGAGATTTGATGCTCTATTTAGGTTATTTATTTTCATGTTTGGGGTCCTTGTCCCATTATATCATAGACTAGTTATATTTTTTGATGTTCATTCTTGTTTGACAAGACTATTTTTGAAATATTGTTCCGAGTTATTTACCTTTTCTAAATCTTTTGTGTTGAAATTAAGACGTAATTTCATGTGCTTGTTCAAATATGAAGGAATGATAATTCTAAGGAGTATTATCATATATCTTTAATAGTTATATAATGATTAATTATATCTTTCATCAAACTTTTTATGTTGACACCGACTCAAAACAGAGTTGTTGAAAAAAATAATTATATCCTTGAAACAACGAGAACCTTATTGTTTGTTGCAAAAGTAAGTGATTCACAAACCATTATCTATCTTCAATATGTATCGCGAGTCAAATCTCTAACGAGATTCGATCTTCCTTTCACCACCCATATTCACCCTCCCTTTTCTCTTCTTCTGCCAAAACAGATACGCCAACTCTTGACCTTCCGTCCATCTCCTCCCATGGTTAACTGCTCATCTACTTCTTCAACCATATTACTAGGAATCACTTCTCTAAATGGCGAACACCCTCTTCCTATAAAACTCCACACCAATAACTACCCCTCCTGGCATGTGCAACTCCTTACTATCTTGAATGACCAATGTCTCACCGACCACATTGATTGTCACACTGCTCCTCCTAAACACGATTCTTATGCTCGTCCGTCATATATAATCATTGGTTGAAGGATTGAAGGATGCACAACTCACTGGTGAACAATGACAGATCAATAATATATATATGGATGGATCAATCAATCAATTTGTTCTCTAATGCGATTGACATGTTTGATTCTTGGATAGAAAATTCCAACTCCCTAACAGGTGAGCTGACCTGGACATAACAAGTTGCATATAAACACACTATGCATATTGAGTTTTCATTGAGGCATTATCCAAACATCAATTACATAGAAATGGTTCTTATCTTATCTTATCTTAAGGATGATCTTTCACATGCATAAATTAAAGGCGGTCAGGTAGATGAATTTCTACAGTTCCTAAAAATCAAAGCAGATGAATTATCGATTGTTGACAACTTGTTGTCGGACGATGATTTGACATTGTATAATCTTACTGGCCTTACCCAAGGTTTCATAATTGTGGAATTCGTCCATGCAAGGGTAACGTCCATGTCCTTCATAGAATTACAAGATATGTTGTTGATAATTATGGAAACTCAACAATATAATCTTTTTGCTCGTGCCAATTTTGTAGCTAACGGCCGTGGCCTGGCTCTATCTCTTCCAACAAAAAATAATTCTAATCTTGAGGAAATTCTAGTTTCCCCTCTTCATATCATGGTGGCTGATGATTCCGTTCCTCTCATACCAGCCCAGCCACCAAACAAATGGATGAGGCCGTTCTCCAAATTATTTTCTTGGTGAGGCTGTTTGTTGTCAACTTTGTGGTGGTTCAAACCACCTTGCTCCATAATGTACCAAATTATTCGTGAATGAAGAACAAGATGTAAGGCAAGTCTGGTTGTGTTGATGTTATCTGTTGGTCCCGAAAGAGCTAGATTGGTGTACGGCCCCCCCCCCCCCCCCCGGAATACACCAATTCAAAACTTTTTAGGTTTTCTTGTTTAATACTTAAGTATAAGGCTTTAGCACTCTTAACAACTTAAGATAGCTTATAGTAGTCAGATAAATCTTCTTATTAGGAAGATTAAGTCTTACTCAAATAATACCTTATATGTGAATAACAATAATCAAGAGACACAAACACATATTTAAACTTGATTAAAGTTGTGTGCGGAAGTTGGTGGTTAATGCTCTTTTTAAGATAAAAACGTTTTCTTTCTTGAAATAGTTAAGAACACAGATTTATATGTATGAGTATGAAGAAGATGATGGAGAAGTAAAACAGAAATTAAAGAACACAAGAGTTAACGTGGTTCGGGATAAACTTCCCTACGTCCACGGCTCGATCAAAACTAGATCGAAATCAACTAAAGTCTCCTTTCTTTTTACTCGTTGAGTACGAGCCACAAGCTTTATCAAAACTAGATAAATACTTGTGATTACACTTCTTCTTCCTAAGATTGAAAACTACAATCTAGGAATATAACTGGATCAAAACTAGATCCTAACTTTGGGTTTTGAAACAAACAAATTTCCAGAAAATAATAACTTCAAGAACTGTAAACACTCGAGAGAATTCTTGATTTTGAAGGAGTGCTTTGAACGATGAAAGCTTGAAGTAATTTGAGTAGAGTAATGGCAGTTTTTCGCTTGAATTCTCGTACCCATTTCTGGAGATGAAGGTGGTATTTATAGCCTCAATGACGAAACTATCCGTTGGAGACGATGGCCTCTATTTTCAACGCATTAATGGCGGCATTAAATGCATGTCAGAGTTGTTGATGCACGCGCTGCCAAATGAGAGTTGTTACCACCTTTCATGATATTTCCCAATGTATTGCCATACTGGGAATGATCCTTCGTACAGTAGTCTTTGATTTTCTTGTACTTCATTCCTTAAGAGTATGTTGTTGATGTGACAATACATAGAGTGGTTGACTTATGACAAATTTAGGTATGTCGGCAGTCCACCGTAGTATTGGTGTGGAAAATGACAGCTCGCTGTCATAAGACAGTTGCATATTGTTTCCTTCAATTTCTTCGAGACGAGCTGTCCACACATTGTTAATTGGTTTGATTCCCAATTAACATACTTGAACTTGACTATCGAAGTTTGAACGAACAGATCGTTGCTTTCGGAATAACGATCTGTTTGTTCCTGAGTCTCGCTGTTCTAATTTCTAGCTGCTTCATATTGTCTTGTTGTAGTTTAACATTGTCTCTAACTGTCAACATTGTCTCGATGTTAACATTGTCTCAAGCTGCTGTTGTATTTAATTTGCATCTCGCTGTACTTTGATAGACCAAATCTTTGTCTCGCTGTTCTAAACG
>JAPKLX010000246.1:291925-312635 GCA_026898415.1 Leonotis leonurus
CTCGCTGTACTTTGATAGACCAAATCTTTGTCTCGCTGTTCTAAACGATCTGTTGAAGTGCAGCTCGCTGTTCTCCACGACTTCCCTATACAGCTAGATAAAAGATGATCTCTATAGGTAAGTTTGAAAATACAAACTTCCTTTTACAATTTTGATCATGTAAAATCTAATCGAGAAGAAATCTAAATTCTCACAAGGCAATAGGACAGCGAGCTGTTAAACTTATGAACTGATCTTCATTCTGCGATCTGTTCAAAGTTTAACATGCCACCATTACAATGAGTTAAAAACCTTGTGAAATCAATTGATGTGTCCAGGACAGCTAGAGAAGAATAATACAGATAGGAAAATTATCACCATCTGCTTCTTTTATAAACAAGCTGTTCCTTAATAGATAACATCAATTCCATGATTTAAGATTTCATATTTTTAACTAAGTGTTGTTTCGAATAACATTATCAAAACCATTATAACATTGTAGGGTTCCCAACAATTTCCCCCTTTTTGATGATGTCGAAACCAACACTTAACGATTTTTAAGCATGAGAAATAAAAGCAGTTAGATGACTTTGCAATAATATTTAAAGCATAAGATAACACATAAAACATTGCCTGGACAACTAGATATTGTCATCAGGTTGTTTTTGAATCAAAAAGATGTTTATCATTTTCATTCACTGGTTGTTTTAGCTGTTATTCCTTCTAAAAACAATATTTTCTAGCAAAATCCTCATAATAATCTCTTCTATATATCTTAGAAAATCGGGCATAATTTGTAGGTTCTACTACAACTGTCGGATTCTCAATCTGAATTTTAACCGAAAACTTATTTAGTTATTGTCGAAATTGCAATAATAAATTTTTATTCTTTATTTTGTCTGTTTTCTAGCTTAATGAAATTTCTAAATCCATTTTTCTATGTTATCTAATAGATAAAAATTTTCTCTTCTAAGGGGTATGCTTCGTCTGAGTTTATTCTATCTCAACCCCTTTCTTTTATCTCTAATATGGAATTATTCAATTCCATTTTCTTTCTTAACGAAATAATTCTAATTCTTTCATCTAAATCGTATAATAGATTCTTCAAACTCTTCTTAATCTCATAAAAATATTTTCTTAAGGATGCAAAGCCTTAATTAAGGTTTAATTACACTTTAGTTATGGCTACAGTATTTCAGGGTATTACAGTGGCGATCTGCACTTCTTCCCATATAGTGTTTCATATGGTGTCATCTCTATGGTCGCCTGATAACTGTTGTTATAAGCAAACTCGATTACTGGTAGTACCGCCTCCCAGCTTCCACCTCTGTCGAGAATCACTGTTCTTAACATGTCTTCGAGGGTTTGAATCGTTCTTTCTGATTGTCCATCTGTCTGAGGGTGGAATGCGGTACTAAAATTCAACTTTGTGCCTAACTCTTTCTGGAGGCTCATCCAGAACCTGGATGTAAATTTCGAGTCTCGATCTGATGTGATTGATACAGGCACGCCATGTAATCGTATGATCTCGCGAACATACAATTGAGCTAACTTGTCTGACCCATAAGTTATCATTATAGGTACGAAGTGGGCGCACTTTGTAAGATGATCTACGATTACCCAAATAGCAGTGTTTCCTCGTTTAGATCTGGGCAATCCTGTGACAAAGTCCATGGCAATATGCTCCCATTTCCATTCAGGAATCTCTAATGGTTGCAGTTTGTCGTAAGGTCGTTGGTGTAGGGCTTTCACTTGTTGGCACGCTAAACATCGTTCTACGAATGAAGCAATGTCCCTCTTCATACCGTCCCACCAGAATTTCTTCTTCAAATCCTGGTACATCTTTGTACTTCCTGGGTGGGCAGTATACGTATTGTGAGCTTCGCTCATGATTTCCTGCTTGAGTTCTTCGCTACGTGGTATACATAGTCTTCCCTCAAAGGAGATCACATTTTTAACCTCTTCGTGATATCCTGCCGCATCATTCTTCCTGACCTTCAAACATATTTTCTCCAACTTTTCATCCTTTCTTTGTGCTGATAGAATCTTACTCCTTAGGTTAGGTTCTACTGTCAAAGTGGCAACAATTTCTCCTACTGTTTCGGATGGTAGTAAAATTTCCAAGTTCATCTTCTCAAATTCCTTCACGAGTTCATTCTCTCGGGTTAGAATAAACGCAAGCTTCGAGGAATTTTTACGACTTAAGGCATCGGCTACTACGTCAGCCTTTCCCGAGTGATAATTTATACTACAGTCGTAATCTTTTACTAGTTTGAGCCACCTTCTTTGTCTCATGTTTAGGTCTTTTTGCTCGAAGAAGTATTTGAGACTCTTGTGATCCGTAAAAATTTCACACCGAACTCCGTAAAGATGGTGTCTCCAAATTTTCAAAGCATGCACGACGGCAGCTAACTCCAGATCGTGAGTTGGGTAATTCAGTTCGTGTGGCCTCAATTGTCGCGATGCATATGCTATGACTTTTCCTTCCTGCATCAGAACACATCCCAATCCATTCTTCGATGCGTCCGTGTAGACCACATACTCTTTGTTGGATTCGAGAACTGCCAGTATTGGCGCAGTAGTCAATTTTTCCTTTAAAATCTGAAAATTGGCCTCGCATTCTGGAGACCAAGTGAACTTGATCCCCTTTCGTAGTTTTTGGGTCATTGGCCGTGCTATCTTGGAGAATCCTTCGATGAATCTTCAATAGTAACCAGCCAATCCTAAGAAACTCCTAATTTCATTCGGGGTCGTTGGTGACTTCCATTCGCGTACAGCTTCCACTTTAATAGGATCTACTTTGATTCCCTCTGCTGACACAATATGTCCAAGAAACATTACTTCTCTAAGCCAAAATTCACACTTGCTGAATTTAGCATAGAACTTCTCGTTTCTGAGGGTCTCTAAAGTGATCCTTAGATGTTTCTCATGTTCTTCCTCAATCTTCGAATAGATAAGAACATCATCTATAAATACCAATACGAACTTGTCGAGGTAAGGGTGAAACACACGGTTCATTAGGTCCATGAACACCGCTGGTGCATTGGTTAATCCGAATGGCATCACTATAAACTCATAGTGACCATACCGGGTTCGGAAAGCAGTTTTAGGGACATCTTCTGATCGGATTTTCATTTGATGGTACCCTGATCTCAAATCTACTTTTGAGAATACACATGCTCCCTTAAGTTGGTCAAACAAGTCATCTATCCTTGGCAAAGGATATCGGTTCTTGAGCGTCAACTTATTCAAGCCTCTGTAGTCTATGCACATTCTCAATGTTCCATCCTTTATCTTGACGAAGAGCACTGGTGCTCCCCAAGGGGATACACTGGGTCGGATGAAGCCTAAGTCTAACAGCTCCTGGAGTTGTATCTTGAGTTCTTCTAACTCCTTAGGGGCCATCCTGTAAGGTGCTTTGGATATCGGAGCTGATCCTGGTTCCAGATCAATCGTGAACTCCAATTGCCTACTGGGTGGCAATCCTGGTAACTCGTCTGGAAATACATCTGGGTATTCCCGTACAATGGCTACGTCTTCTAGTTTCCTTTCTTCGTTCTCTTCTCCCTTCAAGTACACCAGGTAGGATGAACATCCTTTCCTTACTAGCTTAGCAGCTTGCAGTGCTGAGATAATCATCTTCTTCCTATTCATGATAATTCCGTGGATGCTCGTGGGTTCTTTTCCGGGAGTTTTGAACGATATTTGTCTCTCGTTGCAGAGGATCGTGGCAAAATTTTCGGCTAGCCAATCCATTCCTAAAATTAGGTCCATATCGTTCATCGAGATTACACTAAGATTGTTCGCAGAAACCCTAAGTGATCCTAAATCCAAACTTAGGTTAGAACAAGAATGTGTAAGAGTCGTAGTTCCTCCCAAAGGTGAAGAAACTCTTAGAGATATCTCTAACGGTTCTAGTTCCAATCTTAAGTTCTCTACACATGCTTTGGCAATAAAAGAGTGGGACGCTCCAGTATCAAACAAAATAATTACTGGTGTGTTGAGAAAGATTTCCATACCTGTCAGGTTTCCCTGATTTCCTTCAGGTTGTTTCTGTTTTATTGCATAAGCCCTTGCCTGGAATGACTCTTTCTGGTGTTGTCGGGGTTGGTACTGTGGTGGTAGTGGTGGAGGTGGTGGCAGACGTTGAGGTTGTTGGTACCTTTGAGATTGGGCCTGAATAGCCCTGACTTGCTGATTCGACATTCTCTGACTAGACTTTGCACTCATTCCTTGTTGTCGAGTGGGGAAATTGTTGGCGAAATATCCTTTCTGTCCACATGCAAAGTATTCCTCACTGCCCGCTTTACATATTCCCCCATGCATCTTCTTGCATTTGGGACAGGTAGGGAATCTTTGTGGATAATTCCCTTTCTGGACAGTCGGGTTCTGTCTTCCGAAGTTTTGGGAACGCACTGGCCCTTCCCATGGCCTCTTTGTAGTAGAGTCATTCCTGTTATCCTCCCATTTATGCTTTCCCTTAAAGCCTTGAGATTGCGGTTGGGCGGATATCGGTGTTGTAGTAGACGTGTACTTTTCCCTGACATTGCAGCTTCAATGTCCAAAGCTCGGTTGAGGGATTCGGTGTAGGACAATCCCCCATGGCTTGCCAATGCCATCCTTATCTCGTGCCTTAGCCCGGCACAAAACTTCTCGGCCATCCTTTCGTCCGTATCAACTTGTTCCGGCGCATATCTTGCCATATCACAGAACGTCCGATCGTACTCTGTGACAGTCATCTTTCCCTGCTTCAGATTGTAAAATTCTGTCTCCTTCTTCTTGCGGTAGCTCTTAGGAATATACTTGTCATATATCCCAGTCTTGAAATCTTCCCAGGTCAGGTTCGCTAGTTGTTCTGGAGTCATAATCTTTCTACGCGCTTCCCACTAGAAATCTGTTGATCCCGTTAACTGAAAAGCAACACAGGTCATGCGCTCCTGATACGTACAGCGTAGGAAATTGAAAATGCGTTCCAAGGCTCGCACCCAAAGTTCTGCCTCTGCAGGATCTCCCATTCCGTTGAAAACAGGTGGGTTTTGCCTTAAAAACAGTTCTTCGATTCTACGCTCCGGCGGTGGAAGTGGTGGAGTTGGTTCTCGTTCTACTTCAGGTCTTTCTTCGATAATTCTATGACCTCTTCCTCTACCTCCCCCTCTTGGGTGTCCAGTTCTTCTCGGTGGCATTCTGTTTTGGTAAATTTCCTCATATTAATACGACATATATTTCATTTATAACCAATTTAGAATATAGAGAAAATTTTAAGTGTTTCTGACATTTATTCTTTTCAGCTCCAAGTTTTAAATATATATATGTATATATAGTTGCTACTGATAATAGTTCTATTTACAGCAAATGCTACTAGAGTTTATATATATATATCGTAGGAAACACGCCTCCACGAGGTCTTCGATACAATCATACCCAAAAGCCGTACTAAACAAGTACGCGTCAAAATGCTCACTATCCTATGTGGCATCGCAAAAGTACATAGTCACGGCACACGTACTATGTGGAAAACCGTGATAACAAAAGAACAGACAGGAAATAACATAAACATAACAATGTTACGGAACGGTCCTCACAGGATCCACGTTTCCGTCAAAAGTACGTAAAGAAAATCAGAACGGTCTAACCACGCGACTCGCTCCTGATAAAATACATCCCTACTCCCAGTCGGAGTCCTCCTCTGGGTCCTCCATCTCCTCTGGGTCATCCCTATCATCGCTCCTCCTCTCCGGGTCCTGCAGCTCAGCTATCCTATGCCTCAGATCAGCGTAAAAGGTCCTGGTGTCCGGGAACAGCTCTCGGGAACCTATGTTGGTGGCAGCTGTGGATGGTCCGGCTCGGGTGTAGTCATCCTCTGAATCGGACGTGGCTAGGTCCTTGCCCTTGCCTATCATCATCGGCGTCTCGCGTTCGACCCTCAATAGGTGCCCCAGGGCAGTCGTGGACATAGGGTACGCAGTCTGTGCTCCTCTGCACGGTGGTGGTGGTCGAATCTCTCTCACGGGTCGTGATGATTCTGCCTCAGTATCGTGTCTCGCTGGGATCTCTGGTACATGTGGTGGATACAGAAAGCTGCGCATCGGTGCTAGTGGAATCACTCCCATCGGAAGGTATGCAGGAAGTAGTGGAGCCCACCTATCCGGCGCGTCGCCTACAGGTGCTAAGTCTCCGGGTAGAATATAGGGTCCCATAGGTGCTCTGCCAAAGGCGTCGTAGTGGTAGTGGAGTGTAGCAATAAACCTCGGAAAGTCCCCCTCCCGATCAAAACTCCTGCCAACGGGGTGGATAAAGTCCTTAGAAGTCATCCTAGCCCATCCCTGCCAGACAGTCGGCAACAGCTGGATCAACCGCATGATCCCGTCTAGGCCTGTGGCACCATGAGGCAATGCTGCCCCCCACATCCTCCTATAGTGAGATAGGAACTCTCCTAGGTCGTCCCCTATGCACGGCGCATAGGTCTGATAGGCTCTCAGTATGGTAGCCGGGGAAGCTCTCGATGATATCCTCTTCCTCGCAGTACGTATCGTCCTTGCCATCTAAAGAAAGAAAGGAAAATTTTAATCAGTCTCATCTAATCTCATTCTATATGTATATAGTCTAGTTGAGTGCTAAAGCACTTTCGATTTATTCTGCACACTTAAAATTTTACAAGTCTTTTAGCATCGTATACTTTCTTGTTATAGACTTTTAAAGTATTTCTTATCCTTGTGACTTATTAGTTTCGGATACTTTACTTTATTTACTGATTAACTTAATGATTTATCCTTTCTAAATTCTATGGGTAGGAAACGATATGAACGATACGTTATCGAATCGTATCCCTTTTCTGGATTGGTTTAAGAAAGGAAAGGTCTTTTCCTTTTATTTCTCGCAGGTTAGGATTTGGCTTTAGTTGGGATGTTCTCGTTTCCGAGTAACCTGTGAAAGTTTCTTCTAAATTCTCGTTTATGTTTCCTTCTATAATAGAAAACATACAACTAAGCGTTCCAAGTTCACAAAAGAACTTTGAATTTCTAAATTCAAAAGTAGAAATAACGGAATCTGTCTATTCCAAGCATTCATATTCAAATGAACTGCTTAGCTTCTCCTTGCTGGGCGTGATGTACGGAAGTGCTCGGGTTTTGTCAACTCGTTAACTGGGTCTAGTGGAATGATACTAGATACGAATTTCAAAAGACTCTCGGGTTCAGAGCATTTGTCCTCTGTACGGAAGTAAAACCGAGGAAAACGTGACTCAGAATAAAGTACGAATAACAAAAGAAATGTATGCGTTGATACTTGGATGAAACATGAAACGTACCACAAAAGATGGGAATTTCGATAGAATCGGGTGTCACGAAACCCCAAATACATAAACGGAAATACATAGTTCAACGCCAAAAGAAATATCTAAAAAGTTCTTGAATCTAAAACAAAAGTCTAGCAGCGGAAACTGGATCAATATCTAGATTTACATGTATGACGACATGTAAACCACCGAGAGTAAAGCATTAAGAGTTTGACAAAACCACCGCTGAGCATTCCACTTCGTCATCCCGACTTAACCTGCACATTTATAAATATATGCAGGGCTGAGTACGAAAGTACTCAGTAAACACGTGCCAAAATCACATTCGTACTAATAAATTTGTCAATGTCGTAACATAGTGAAATATAGGGATTTTGTCATTAAAGAACCTATCTTCACTAAAATTCTTGTGGATCTTAAAAGTTTGACTGCGCAGTCTAAGTTCTGGAGTAATCAAACATATCTGTAATTCTGGGTGTTGGGAAAGTGGCCACTTTCCACGAACACTAGACCGGCCAACCCGCTAAGATGACTCACGGTCCTGGGTGTACACTAGCCTTAGAAGATATCAACCTTCAAAGACCCGAATTCGATTATTTGTTCAACAGATACGCATCATACCAAAATATAAATATTTTCGACAAGACAATACTTCGCATAATTAATTCAAAAGAATTTATGAGACGAAAATAATAATTTGGTACAACGCATACAATTTTAGTTGTAAAGGAAAGCCTACCTGATATGCTTCCTCGTCTAACGAAATTCTGATTCAGATCGACTGGAATTCCCTTTCGCTGAACCTTAATCGTAATTAAGAGGAAAATACTCTTCGTGAGTATTAATTTGCCTTATCTAACCAAAATGAAATAATATGCTATTATTTCATGAATTATACTAATTATTACTCGATTTAAAATCGAGTTTCTAGTAGTTAATCCAACTTCATTATTAAAGAGTTCCAATAATTATCTAATTACCGAATTTCTTTATAATATTCTCTAAGTCATTCTATCTAATTAAGGTACTATAATTAGTCGAGATAACTTACTCGAAATAATTTAATTAACACATAAGAATTTATAGGATCGAAATCCGGCTACTAATCTCATTTCTTATTTACTAAACCTAACTAACTCTACAATCATACTATCATCGCCTCTACGCCTTCTCCCATTCCATCTTCTTTCTTCGTCTTCTTCATCTGCAGACACTACTGCAGATCATCTCCACACATCATCCCTACTTCAACTCCATCCTCCCCTCACTCCCCGTCCTCTATTTCTTCTTGCTGCCGTGCCGTTCATTCTGCCTTCCCTTCGCCAATTCCCTGTTCTCCTTTCTCCTTACTGGACAGCAATTCGTCGGCGCTCACGGTGGAAGCAGTGGCGGCAGACGGTCGCTGGCAACCTCCAGGTATATCCTAACCTCTTTCCTTCCTCCTCTTTCCAGCCACGCCTATATCTACCATTTCCTTCTCTTTTATATGGATTTAAATTCTGCAATTTAGAGTTTTGTTCTTTTAAATTTTTGCGTTTTCAGCTTTCTTCTACTCCTAATTTGATTCCTTTTCTGTTTTCTGATCGAGATGGAAGAAAGAAAAAATATGGTGAGGGATTTATGCAGAGTCGAGTTTTAGGGCTTCACTGCAGAGGGTAAGTTTTTATTTCCCTGCATGTTTCATTTCGGTTGGATTAATTCAAAGGTGTTTTAAGCTTGTGTAATTTGGTGTTTGGTATTTTCTTTCTTCCCTTCTTCGTACCCTGATCTTTTTTTTTTTCATGCTGCTGGTTGTTTTTGGTTTTAGGCGAAGCCTTAAGGTTTAAGAAGTGTTCGGCCGTATTTATGGTTTAGCAGTTCCTAAAGCTAAGTATTTTGATCCTAATCCCTTAATACTTTTCCTTTCCTGTTTACGTTAATGCATTCTGAAATTCTTAGCATTAGCTTGTTAGTGTTATTGTTTTTTTTTTTAAAGAGTTCTGAATTGATAGAAAGTAGGCTACGTTTTGTGTTCTGAACTATGAAGTAATAACCATATTCTAAAATTCTGCATTCATGAGTACACAAAGGTATATATATATCCTAGGTTCTCAAGGCATAATTTTAACTTCTGAAATCTGCAAAATCAAGAATACGTATATATCCTTTGCTAGCTTACTTCTTAGGGTTCTAATTCAGAATATACCCCAAACATGCGTATAGAAGTATAGGTTTTGGGAACTAATAGAGTCTACGTACGTATCTAGAAGTGTATTTCTGGAATTTCAAAGTGATTTAGAAGATTGCAGAGTATACATATAATCTCCTTTTTATTCCAACATTTAAAATAGGTAAGAGAGCTTACTCTGTACTCTAAAATTCAGTTATGCACTCTCTGTAATGGTTTCTGATAAGAGAAGAAAGAAATCGGTTTAGCTAGATACAACATTGGAAGCTAAAGGCTGTAGATCTATGTTTACCTTTTTGCTTCCTAAAATCTGAAACTTAGGTTGGAGAAAATGTCTTCTTGGTGTGGAAGGAAAGTCTGCGTCTGAGGTGTTTTGCAAGGTTGAGATGGGGTGTTTAAAGGAAATGTAGGAAAGCTTATATGGTATGTATAGTGGTTCTTTAAATAAAGCTTGTTGTGTATAGGCACTTGAGTCCCTCTATATATATATATATATATATGCAGCCTACTTCTAATACTATATCTGTCTTACATCTTGACTTAGGGCTGTCCTTAAGTTAATACTCTTTCCTCTTTTGCAGGTGCAAGGCAAATGGAGAGATGGTGGAGTGTCAATAGCCACTGCTCTTCCTGCTGTCCGTCACTTCCTTCCATTTACTTCCTTTTCACTTCTATTTTGTGTACACCCCTCAAGTTGCATTTAAGTGTAAAGTAGATTTATGCAGTGGAGAGATCTAGTATTTATGAATAGGATTTGTTATGGGATTCTTGTCCCATTTGTAAGGCTTAGAACTTTGAAAACTCTATAGCTCTTGTTATTCTACTGTTCTTGATCAGTACAGACCTATGTATATATACTATCTCACGTTTTCTTGCTACTTTGCTGCACTCATCTCCTCTTACATTTAGTTCTTGGTTGCAATATAACATATATATATATATATATAATTCTCTCTTCTTACTTGTTGGGAACCCCATAGATAATTTAAGTTTTGATGATGTTCTCTCTCGAAAACACACTTGGTATTATTCATGTTCTGTATTATTTCTATTTGGTTTCTATGTACCAGAAAGTTGGAGCAAGACAACTTTAACAGAAAGTTGAACCAGAAAGCTTCAAACAGAAAGATGAAAGAAGTCTCAGACAGAAAGCTGAAGCAAGTCAACTTTGACAGAAAGTTGAACCAGAAAAGTCTCAGACAGAGAGTTGAAGAATGTCAACTATAACAGAAAGTTGAATCCAGAGACTTAAACCAGAAAGTTGAAGAATGTCAACTATAACAGAAAGTTGAATCCAGAGACTTAAACCAGAAAGTTGAAAGATGTCAACCCAGACAGAAAGTTGAACCATAAACTCTTAACCAGAATAGCTCAACTAGATCAATACTCAAATACTGAAATCAGATGAAATGTCTCTGAGAACCCAAAGTCTCAATAAGTCCCTCGCTCCACAAAAGGAATGGAATCAATCAAAGACCAGAAAAGGTAAACTATCTGTCAAACGATCTGCTTACCATATTTGGAAGATTCTGTCAAACGGATTAGAAGGCAAAGAGGAGATAATCTAGGGATTCACTTTCCTTGATTGGTAAAATCACATTTACTTCAAATCAATAAAGTTCAACGGTCATAATTTCAAGATTCTGCACATATAAAAGCTCGGAACAAAGATTGGCAGAGTACACGGGAATAAGCTTACTATATCATTTTTATCTACTCTGCCCAGAAATCATCTCATCTATCGAAGCATTTACTGAGAAAAGATTTCAACCAGATCGTGTTCCGAACCATTCGTGATCATAACCACCCCTCGATTGAAGTCTGTCTTATCGAGAAAGGAAGAAGGAGATCTTTGCTAGCTAGTAGTTTTCTAGTGGATTAACGTAAAGAGATCCTGTTTTACAGTAGTTTTTTCTGTAAGTTGTAAAGGGACACGACCCTTATTCGTGCATAAGTTTCAATCAGGTTTGTATTTGAAACTTGTGGCTCGTTCTCAGCGAGTATAAATAAGAAGAGTATCCTAGTAGTGGATATCTAATCCAGTTTGGATTAGACCGTGGACGTAGGGGGTTTCCCGAACCACGTAAAATAACTGCGTTATTTACTTTCTGCATTTATATTCAGTTGTTTTATTCATTATCTGTCATACTCATTCAAGCTGCATTCTTAATCAATTCTCTAAATACTTGATTAAGTTTTCTAAAGATTTTCTAAACAAAAGCACAGACTAAGTCCACCATTATTCCGCACACAATACATAGTTGGAGAATAAGATCACTCTTACTTTCTGCTTTGTATTACTCACTTGAGAGATTATGCTTGGACAGAACACGGTTGATTAGACAATTAATCTGGTCTGACACTTAGAGCAATCTGTAATACAGAAAGCTTAAATCTCTCCCTTTAATTAGTCAAGTAAACCAAAAGTTTGTGTATTTGGTGTATTCCCCCCCCCCCTATACACCAAACCTAGCTCTTTCGGGACCAACAAGTGGTATCAGAGCGTGGTTCATAAGACCATTATTTTGTTTCACAAGGTTAACACCTACGTGGTCAACTTGAATAGATCTAGAAAATCTTTTTCATCATTTGCATCCTATCTGTCATAATGGAATCATCTGTTATCAGGGCATGCGAAGAATTCTCCATCCAAGGTTACAGAGAGTGGAGTTTCAGAATCAAGATGTGTCTAAAAGCACATCACTGCTTGATGTGGAAAGTAATTGAAGAAGGACCATTGGCCATTACTGAAGAAACAACTCGCATCACCGAAACAGGAGTTGTTAAAGAGGATGTACTCAAGGATCCTAGAAAATACACACCTGAAGAAAGAAGAGAAGCAAATCTCTATGATTTTGCCAAAGGAGTTATTTCCAGTACTGTAAAAGGAGTCCATCTGGCTAAGATCCAAGATCTTGACACAGCCAAAGAAATGTGGGAAGCATTGAGAGATCTCAGCCTAGGCTCTGAAGCAATGATTGAGAACAAGCTGTCCCTAGCATGTAACAAGTTCGATGAATTCAAGATGAAACCTGGAGAAACCATTGAACAGATGAAGAACAGGTTCATTGAAGTACTACTTGAAGTTTCTGCCTTCAAAAAGAATAAGTACACACAGAGAGAGAAGAATCTCAAGATTCTTAGAGCTCTACCACCAAGCTGGGAGATTTATTCAGCTATGCAACCTCTACGTGCTGATTTTAATGACTTGTCCGTAGAAGCACTATTTGATCACCTAGCTGTCCATGAATGTGACATCAGAAGGATTCATGGACCAGATCATTCCTCCAGTAAGAAGAGCGAGAATAACTTAAAGAAGGAGAAAGAGACTGCCTTCAAAGCGAAGTGCAAAACAGATGAATCAGCAGCCTCTGCCACACCAGAAGAAGGAGGATATGATAAGTTACTCAAAGAATTCTCAATGATTGCAAATATAATGGACAAAATGGAAATCAGATCAAGAAAGTACCGAAGGTTCTACAAAGACAACAAGAGCAGATACCAGAAGAACAAAGAAGCAGAATGATCTGATGACAAAACAAAAAGTAGAGGTAATGGTAAAATCACTAATCCTACTGACTATACTTGTTATGGTTGTGGGAGAACAGGCCATTTCAAAATAGATTGCCTAGATTTATCAAAAAGTCAAAGAGAAGAACTACGAGCTAAGAGGGACAGAAAACTAAAAGCTCAACGTAAAGCCATGATAGCAGAAGAAGACTCTAGCTCAAGTCACCTGTCAGATAGTTCATCAGAAGATGATGAAGCATTCTTTGCCAATGAAGAAGAAAACTGGGATGAATGCTATGTAGGACTAGATAACGGTCTAGATGATGTAGATGTATATTCTTGCAACTCTAACTCTTCAAATGATACTAATCTGGAACAGGAAATAGAAGATCAAGATGAATACTCTTGGGATGAGGTCAATGAAATGTTCAAAAGCTATTCGAGCATCAAGAGATTATTTAAAGAAGTAGTAGAATAGAATGATAGGATGAAGAAGACAGAACAGATACTGAGTACTACTAATACACAGTTCGTTGTTCAAATAGCTGATCTGGAAGAACAGATTAAAGGAAAAGACAATGAGATTCATTCGCTAAACTCTAAGGTCAAAGATCTCATTACAAGAAACAACATTGCTGAAGAGAAGATAAAGAAAGGGAAGGAAATGGTTTACAAGAGTGATGAACGTGCCAAGTTGCTAATCAAACTTCAACAACAGGGTACATCTGGACTAGGATATCCAGGCCACTCAGAGAAATCCTCTAGTACCATAAAATTCGTACCAGAAAGGAAACAAATACCAGATCAAGTGATAAATCTTAGAAACAAGAAAGAACAACCTCAGAAGATGATGGTGAAACAGACTGGCAACAGACAGTACCATCAAACAAAGGAACAACCAGCAGGTTACACAGAAACAGAAAGGGTTCACAAAAAGAATGTCAACAGGACATTACCCAACATGAATGTCAACAGGACAGTACCCACTAATAAAGGATTGAAGAATGTTGGAATAGAATGATATCATCCATCTATATTTCATTCTGTGTCAAAAGTTGATAATGATGGAAATATTATTACTTGCTATATTGCTGTCCCCAACCCAAAAATGTTCTGGATTCGTAAGGGAACATTTGCTAATAACCAAGCACCCAAATATTGAAAGGGTAGCTAAGTTTAATTAATTGCAGGATCAGAAGACTGCAAGAAGATACAAGATAGCAAAAGGTGCAATCTGGATCATAGATAGTGGCTGTTCAAAACATATGACATGTGACAAGAACCTACTATCAGATTATATAGAGAAACCCGGACCTCAGGTCACCTTTGGATGTAATTCAAAAGGATATACCAGAGGATATGGAAACATAAAAGTTGGCAAGACCATTATCACAAACGTATCATATGTGGAGGGTCTTAGCCACAATCTGTTCTCTGTAAGTCAGTTCTGTGCTAATGGTAATCAAATTGTTTTTGATGCTAACAATTGTTTTGTTAAGAACAAGGAAGGAGATGAGATACTTCTTACCGGGAAATTGCAGGATAGATTATACATTGTGCAATTGGACAAACAGATTGAGACATGTCTGGTCACTAAGACAGTATCAGAAACTAGTTGGCTGTGGCATAAACGACTAAGCCATCTCAATTTCAAGTCAATCAATAAGATTGCACGAGAGAAACTAGTCGAAGGACTACCAGACCAAATATAAGACAAGAATCACATCTGTGAAGCTTGTCAAGCTGGAAAACAAACCAGATCATCATTTTCTAGCAAATCTGTCCAGTCATCTACCAGAATCTTAGAGTTACTACATTTAGACTTATTCGGTCCAGTTAAGCCATTAAGTATAAATGGTAGAAAATACACTCTGGTCATCATTGATGATTATTTAAGATTCACATGGGTAATCTTCTTATATAAGAAGAAAGAAACATTGGAAAAGCTGCCAAACTTCCTCAACAAAATTACCAAGAAAAAGGAAGTCTCTGTTACTACCATCAGAACAGATCGTGGTACAGAATTCCTAAACCAGAAGATTGAGTATTACTGCAACCAGATGGGAATCACACATCAGACATCTGCAGCCAGAACACCTCAACAGAATGAAGTAGTTGAAAGAAGAAACAGATCATTAAAAGAAGCAGCTCGCACTATGCTTAATGCAACCAGATTACCTAAGAAATTTTGGGCAGAAGCAATCTCTACAGCCTGCTATACACAGAATAGAGCTGTAGTTACCATCAGACATGGGAAGACACCATACGAAGTCTGGAACAACAGAAAGCCCAGGATACATTACTTTCGTACTTTTGGCTGTTTATGTTACATCCATAATAATGGGAAATCACAGTTGAAAACCTTTGATAGTAAAGCTGACCCTGGAATATTCTTAGGGTATTCTGAAGTTAGTAAAGCTTATAGGGTTTACAACAAGAAGACCCATATTGTGGAGGTAACACCTCATATTGTCTTTGATGAATCTTTTGTCATTGACAAAGAGTTGAGTGATAATCATATACAAGGCCAGATCAATGAAAAGAGAACAGAAGGAATTCTGCTAGAAGATATTCTAATCTGGAATACAACAGATGATAATGATATTGATGTTCCATCTAATGCTGAAGCAATAAGCTCACAGCAAGGGGGAACAGAACATATCATTCTGGACCTTGATAGATCAATAACTCAACCAGAAGGTAATCAACCAGAAGAAGGAGATAACAACGAGCAAAATCATGATCAACCAGAAGAATCAAGAGATACAAATGGTTGGAACAATAATCAAGAAATTGAAGAACCAGATGTGGACAATCCTTTTCAAACATCTCATCCAGAATTTGAGGACCCAACAAATGAACCAGAACCTGAGATATCAGAAGAAGAAATGACCAGCAGGAGGAGATGGATACAGGACAATCATCCTCCTGAACAGATTGTTGGGAACCCAAGTGATAGAGTAAGAACCAGAAGAATGCATGGAGAGAGTGCACTTCTCAGTTGCTATCTATCACGTGTTGAACCCTCTGACACTTATGAAGCACTCAAAGATGCAGACTGAGTCATTGCTATGCAAGAAGAACTCAATGAGTTTAAAAGAAACCAAGTCTGGTATATGGTAGACAGACCAAAACATCAGGGAGTAATAGGTGTCAAATGGGTATTCAAGAATAAACGAGATGAAAACGGAGAAGTAGTCAGAAACAAAGCTAGACTTGTTGCAAAGGGATACAGTCAACAGGAAGGTATCGATTTTGACGAGACTTTTGCACCAGTTGCCAGATTGGAAGCAATCAGATTATTTCTCGCATATGCAGCATACAAGAGATTCAAAGTATACCAGATGGATGTTAAAAGTGCATTCCTAAATGGTATACTCTTGAAGAAGAAGTATATGTTGAACAACCACCTGGCTTTGAAGAAGGAAATCCTGACCAGAAGGTATATAGATTAGCTAAAGCTGTCTATGGATTGAAACAGGCACCAAGAGCGTGGTATGAGACGTTATCAACATTTCTGCTGGAATCAGGTTTCAAGAGAGGTTCTGTTGACAAAACACTGTTTGTCATTAAAGTCAAAGAACATATCCTTTTGGTGCAGATATATGTAGACGACATAATTTTTGGATCTCAATCTTCCCATTTATGTGATAAATTTGCTGAACTAATGAAGAACAAATATCAAATGTCCATGATGGGCGAGATGAATTTCTTCTTAGGTTTGCAGGTAAAACAGCTACCAGATGGTATCTTTGTAAATCAAGCAAAGTACATTAACGATCTGGTCAACAAGTTTGGAGTTAAAGATAGCAAGTCAGCCAAGATTCCAATGCAGACAAATGGAAAGATAGACCCAGATCCCGAAGGCAAAACAACACCTATAACAAAATACAGAGGCATAATTGGCTCACTATTATACCTTACTTCAAGTCGACCAGATATCACGTTTGCAGTAGGAGTATGTGCCATATATCAAGTCAATCCCAAAGAATCACATATGGAAGCTGTCAAAAAGATACTTAGATATCTTAAAGGAACAGCTCACGTTGGTCTCTGGTATCCACATGACGATAACTTTGAACTAATAGGCTATTCTGACTCAGATTATGCAGGATGCAAACTGGACAGAAAGTTTACCTCTGGCACATGTCAGTTCTAGGAAACAAGTTGATATCTTGGTTTTCAAAGAAACAGACATCTGTTGCCACATCAACAATAGAAGCAGAATATATGGCTGCTGGAAGCTGTTGTGCACAAATCCTATGGTTGAAACAGCAACTAAGGGATTACGAGGTCGAAGTAAAAGAGATACCAATATTCTGTGACAGTTCAAGTGCAATAGCTATAACACAGAATCCAGTACTTCATACAAGGTGCAAACATGTTGATGTGAGACATCATTTTATTAGAGATCATGTGGAGAGAAAGCACATCCAGATCGAGAAGATTCATACAGATATCCAACGTGCTGACATCTTGACTAAAGCTCTACCAGAAGAAAGATTTAAGATTCTGTGTGGAAAGCTTGGATTACTAAGTCTGGATGATAGAATAGCAGAAGGTTACCAGAATGTTAACAGCAGAAAATCACCAGAATGTTAACAGCAGAAGATCACCAGACCGTTAACAACAGAATGCTTTCAAGAATTACAGAATGTCAAGAAGGAAATAACGATTTCAAGTGTCATAATTTACTCAAATTAGAGTATTACGTGAAAATTATTTCTTAACTACTAAGTCAAGGGGGAACTTTTTGAGAAAATTGAAGCGACCGAGATAAAAGACTTCACTTCCCATAATCAATCTACGAGATTACAGTCTGAAAAGTTATTTCTTTTCCTAGATTTTCTAAATCTTCTATTTTCGTGATGATTAGCACAACTTTGGGAACTGTGATCGAGAAAATCCTTGCCAGAACAGGAAAAAGGAAGGTTGCAGTGGAAAGAAAGATACGCACACGCTCGCCTACAACCCTAGGATCTAGCGCGTTTATCACATGCAAGGAAAGGCGGCAAAATAAAAGGAAGAAGCGGGAAAATCTAAAAAGGGAAGATATGCATCCAACCCTTCACTTACTTACCGTCTTAATCTATGCCATTTATTATATATATGCGATATCTCTCACTGAACTGTTCACCTTCACTTTCATTGCACTGAGCACTACTCTCCTTAAGCACTTAAGATTATCTCGACTTGATTTCTCTGCAAAACTCTTCCAAAACATCTTACGTTTGATCATGGCACCCCAAACTTCATTGTTTCTTCAACATGTGGCTGAGGTTCAGAAATTTCTTTCGCCTGAACCCTATGCTGTGCTTGATACCCATGGATTTCGCAAACTTGAAGAAATTTTTGCCCTGGTTACTCGTTGTAAAGGTTCTTGTGTTTATTAAATCTTCCTTATATCTGCAACATGTTACTAGTATTTCTCTGATTTTCTATATGAACTGCTTAAAATGTCTCATCACTGTTTATTAACTGTTTAGATATGAACATCCATGCTTGTTCATATAAACTGATGAATATACATATATTTGCTCTATATGTTCCTATGATTTTAGGCTTCTACAATATTGTCACCTCCCGCCCCAACATGTTTTTGGGAAAACAAGTGGCTACATTCTACTTGACATGGCAGAATGATAAACATGGTTTTGAAGCAAATGTGTTGATGCCAATCGGCGACAGAACCAGCAAAACACCATACAACGTCATCCAAATGATCAACCAGGCATATCGGTTGAAAGACGAAGGTATGAGTTTGGACGACATCACTCCTCAACAACTGCAAGAGGCAGTAGAAATTATGATGGTCACACCCATCTCATATACTGGAAGGATGTTTCAGCGATCTCTACTCCAACCAGGTTTCAAGTTGCTGTTAGAATTGGTTCAGAGAATTTTTCTCAACCACAGTGGATCATATGATCAAGTCACACCTGAGAAATTCCGAATTCTCACGGCAGTTGTTCTCAACCTCCGAGTCAACTGGAGCCGAATCCTGTTTGAGTTGATGGCTAAGGAAGCTAAACTGGTGACTTATACCAAGGATAGCAAATGAAGAGGAACTTCAATGGAAGTTAAGAGAAATCTACGACATTCCACCAAAATCAGCCTGATGGTGGAACGATATTTCAAACACCAAGTGTGGGAGGATGCCGTAGAATTCAACACAAGTCTTTCCATACCCAAAGATCAACATCAGCTAGAAATGTCTTTGGGACTCTCACCAGCCTTCTTCAACAAGATAACCGATGAAGTACACCGTGTAGCAGCTCTGGAAATAGGAAGCTCAAATCCTACATGGATGCCACCTACTAAAGGTGTGGAAAAGCGAAAGGGCAAGTCCACAAAGGAGAAAGTTGCGAAGGAAAAGGTGACACGCAAGACTTCTGCCAAACGAGGTAGCTCTGTTGAGACAGAAACATCAACATCGCAGCCCAAACAAAAGAAACGTCACCTACAGAAAGTCCAAGAGTCTTCACCACCACCAGAAGCAACACCAGAACAATCAGAACCAATAGAACACATGCCCACAGAACCAGAAAAGGAGGTAACACCAACGATGGAATAAGCATCCACTCCAGCTCCTGATATGGAACCAGAAACTTCATCAAACCCACAACAGGAGAAAGACTTCTCCCCAGCCAGAACACCTACACCCTCACCAAATAGAATGGAAAGAATAAGTGAGGATGAAGAGGATGGAGAGTCAGCTGATGAGGAAGAAGAAAGGAAACGTCAGGCAGAAAGTGTTATCAATCTGCTGGAGAATGAAGCAGAACACTCAGTGCTGCAAGACTTTCCTGGTATTCATTGCTTACCAGAAAGTTTGGATACAGCCAAGCGCGTTAAGTTTTACTTGCTGGTTAAAGACAGCGAGTATTATATCTTTGATGCTCTGCTTCAGATCAAGACAATTGACGAACTAAAGAAGGAGGAGGCCACTCTGCTCAGTTTACTTCAAGCCAACTCAGTAGCAGAAGTCAGAACTGATTACAAGCAACTCATCTCTGCGCTCATGCAGCATGAGGCAGAACATTTGAATATCACTCTGCAACCAACACATACTGCTGCCCAGACGAAAGAACCTGTCCCAACCTGTTGGTCCCGAAAGAGCAAGGTTTTGTGTATGGGGGGGGGGATACACCAAATACTAACTTTTCAGTTTACTTGCCAATTGATCAGAGAGTTTAAGCTATTATGAATAAGAAATAGCTCGACAGTGACTAGACAGATCGATGTGCAGATCGATAGCAGTTTTAGTCCAAACAGATTACTCTCTTAAGTGAAAATACTTAGCTAATAATAAGAGTGATCTTATTACTTTCTGAGTGTTGAGTGTGTGCGGAAAGATGGTGGATTAATGGTTGCTCTTATTTTGGAAAACCTTAAGAAGTTAATCGGATTGATTAAGCGGATTGATTAAGAATGCAGATTATATGATAGTGCAGAAGGTTAGAATAATAAACAACTGAAATGAAATATGCAGGAATGTAAAGCACACAGTTGTTTAACGTGGTTCGGGAAATCCCTACGTCCACGATCTGGTCAAATCTAGACCAGATTATCCAATACTAGGATACTCTACTTATTTATACTCGTGGAGAACGAGTCACAAGTATCAATCACAGCTAGAGAGACACTTATGCACAAAATAAGGGTCGTGTCCCTTTACAACAGATTACCTTTACGTTACCACTAGAAACCTACTAGCTAGCAAGGTGATCTGCTTCTTCTCGACAAGACAGACTTCAATC